>VXCM01003922.1:16542-65597 GCA_014773175.1 Lucifuga dentata
GAATTCAGAGAGAGAGAGAGAGAGAGAGAGAGAGAGAGAGTGACAGTGAGAGAGAGATCCTGCACTTTCTCTCTTCATCTTTTTCCCTGTCATATCTCAACAATAAACATTATAATCTCATAAGTTTTCAGGTTTTATTTTACCTTTTTCTGGCAGAGTCTCGACCAGATCGTTCCTGGGGATCATTTTTAAAACCTTACTGGTCGCCTCAAGAGCTCCAGCAGCACCGAAGGTGCTCACCATCACATTCACTGTGCAGAGATGATTTACATCCTTAGGCAGCCGGGACACTGGGATAGCTTGGAAGCCTTCCACCAAGCCACGATTCAGGTACCATTTGAATTTTTCAAATTCATCAGCTTCCAAATTCTCCAGAATGTTGCAGAGCTCATCCTCTAACATCATGACTCAGTTCTGAAACCACAGAATATGTTCAACACAAAGGACAATTATTTTTTCCACCAGAAAAATTTCAATGTTATTACTAACATGCATTTTGATGCAGGACAGTGTTTCCGTCATAGAGTTAATTAATTCTACTGTACAGAAAACCAGGCCTTAATTAGAAACACACTTTTAATTTTTTTATTTCCCCTTTAGTATTTGATCATAATTTATTTAAGAAGCCTCATTTAAAAAATGAGGCTTTAAAAAAATGCCCCCCCCCCCCCNCACACACACACACACACACACACACACACACACACTTTCCCCACTCTGTATTTGAGATCAGCTTTTAGTTGAGAATTAACAGTATTAGTTTCATTTCATGACCTCACAGGAGAGCAGAAATGATGAGAGGAATAAAGAAATAAAGTTTAGCATGTGAAGAGAAATAAGAGAAGGTAAAAAAGAATTACAAGTTGAGAATTTTAAGAGGTCAGAGGTCATTCAGCTAAAAGCTGCACTGAGCTGCATTTAAAAAAAAAAAAGAAAAAACATAAAACTGACAAGGAAGCATCAGTTCATAGCAGGAAGTATTTTGGATGAGTCAACTAATAATAAGACAAAGCTCACTGCATTCAAACTGATAAAAAAAAAAGATCATAAAAGATGAAAGTTGGTGCAACAGCCAGGAACAGAGACAGACCTGAAGGTAAAACAGTTCTGCAAGTTCACATGTACACCTGGTGATTGACAACGTCCACAAAACTGAAACTGGAAAAAAAAAAAAAAAAAAAAAGGTGAGGCCTCAACAAGAAAAGCACTTTGTACACAAGTTCCACCGTCATGAAGATCGAAAGAAGCACTTTTGATTTGTTGATCACTAATGTCTGTTTGTTGGCACAACTTTATGATCTGCACAACAAGTTTCATAAAGTCTAATAACAGCTGTCACCAGTTCAGACTCGCCTCACTAGTTATGTACAATGAAAGGACACATGAAACATCAGCCATTATCACAAAACGCTAAACCGATTGATCATTTACTTTAAAGACTTCATTATCATTATCTTCAAGTACATTATGTAATCATTCAACATAAAATCATGGGAAACGGTGATTAAAACTAATATCAAGCAGTGAAAATAATCAGTCTTCTTAATTTCGGTGCAGTTCACTCCTTTCACCAGTAGGTGTCATCCATGAGCGCCGTGAACAGGAAACTTTAAAGCAGGAAAATGTCTTTAAAATTTCAGTACAAAGCTTCAGTTTTGCCACCATTATTCCAGACAGTCTTTACAACGATATCTATCGTTGTAAAGACTTAATATCCTATTAAGTGCAGTAACAGGATAAAATAAGCCACGCACACCTGAATAAGAAGAGAAAATATCACGGAAGTCGGAGAAGCGTCGTCTTCCCAGAACGAGGAAAAGATTTCTTTCAGGTAGTTGAGTCAGGCGTAAGCAATCGATCTCCGAGTACCGCAATAAGATTCCTAATTGATAACAGATAAACCGATTTTAAATGACATACAAACATTCCTCCATTACTTCAAACTTAATTTCTACATCTCAGCATCATAAATGTAAACTTCGATTCGAAGTTTCGAACATCGATTACTCGCATTTGGAGATTAATATAAGACTAAACCATTTCTTCCTGTGAGAAGGGTAAAGAGTTCCAGCAAGCGCCGTAACTGTTCCAGACAAAGCATTATTATTTATTCAGCCGTTATAAGTTTAACTTAGAACTAACTACCTGAAATATGTCGTAGATAAACACAAACTGTTCATTCCAGATTTTTTGAAAGCCCTCCCTATGTTGGTTCAATGACCGCTACCCCTACTAATATTCATTTATCTGCTAAATCAAAGAGCAAATTTATTTAAGATTTATAAACAATCAGATTACACAAACTGCAGAAAGCAAGAGGTTTGAGCAATAATGAAACAATAATTCTTATTATTAACATACATCAACAATAAGAAAAGTGTGAAGGAAAAACTGAACATATGGAAAGATTGGCACATTTAAAAAAATTAATTTGTTCTTTTTACAAAACATAAATGTTAATGTAGTTTAATGAAAAGAGCTGTTTCCCTCAACAAGCATAAGTGACACAACAAATTAAAATAAAAACTTTTCAGATTAATAAGGCAGGGTTCAAACAGAGAATTTACCCAGAGAGGAAATAATTTCTAAATCTTTGCAGCACATTTTTTGTTGAAATGTATTGGTAAACCTTTGAAGTCAAAGTTATCAATATTAATTTACCTCACCTTTTACCTTTTTATAATTAGTTATCACTCATAATGTAGAAATAAGTCGGCAAAATTGGCACAAGGTCTAAACTGTGTTTTTAGTAAAAAAAAAAAAAAAAAAAAAAAGTTTGTGCTGTCACAAACAGAAAAAAAGCTTAAATTTTAGGTATATTTTAAGATTTTGATATAAATTTAAAAAGAAACTGCTAAATGTTCAGAGCCACTTCACTGTAAATTTGGAATTTTCACATGAATTTAATTTGTGCTGGAAAAATTTATGCTGTGTATCAGTGATAGAAACACATTCTTCATCTTATCAAGTCATTTTGGCTGTTATTGAGTCCTGAACATCTTATTTCCTTAAAAAAAATGAAAAAAAAAAATCTTCCTGTGTAGTAACATTTTTCATCCTGTGTGGAATACAACACAACTTGTTAGAGGAATTTTCCAGAAATTAATGTTATGATCCAAAACAAGACATAATTAGGCAGATTACTGCACTAAAGCCAAGAAAGTGACAATTGATTCCAGTAAATTCTTCCACTTGATTTTCATATGATCCATTTTTCACACTGTAACAAATAACAAGGCCTAGAAAAGTGTGTTATGCTATTTCCAAGGCCTAGTTTTTTGTTTGGCTTGGGAGAAATGGCAAGATTTTCAACACCTTTTTATCATTCTTTCTAGTAAAGGATCTTTTTACTGTGTAGCTTTTAGGTAAAATTGCAAAACAGACTTTCAATTCCAGATGCTACAGGTTATTTTTAAATGATTATTTTATTTATTGTTTTGAGATGTTAGGTAGCTTTAGCAGGAAGTTGCCACTGTTAGTGATGCAGTTTCCATTTGCACTTGATAATTAACATTTGTAAAGATTTGTGAGCACTTGTGTTGTACCTTTAAGCCAGTAGGTTTCTTCATGAACAAGACAAAATCTCTGCATTCATATTAGATCAAACAGCTGAGGAGCAAAAACAAGAGTAAAAGTCTATAGCCAGAAAACCAGAAAACAGCCTAAGACTGATAAACTGTGGAAAGAGCTACTTCACTTACCGCTAGTGAGTGTGAAACGTTGTCATAATGGTTTATCCATTTGCAAATCATAGCAAACTCCCCTTTTTATTTTAAGATATCTCATGTTCAAAGTGTTATTCTCACCACAGAAAACCCAGAAACATCAAAATCAATGGGATTCATGCTCTGAGGACCATCACTTCATGAAATCTGACCATTACATTTAAGAGTAGATGTTTAAGAACCAAAGTTTTCAACATGTACAAATTTTGACCTCATGGTGGCACTAGAGGAACACTCAGGTTAACCTTCATCCTTTGAGGACCATGAATGTCTGTATAAAACCTCATTGAAATCCAAATAGGTGTTAAGGTGTCAGTCTGGACCGAATTGGTGGACACCTAGACTGAAATCAGTATTCAGAGAGATCATCTGCTAATGTTGGTATAAAAAAGCACAAATCATTTTAGAGTTACAAATGCACAGTTTACATCCTCCATCCATTAACTCCTTATCTAACAAATCTAGTATATATTAAGATAATGCACTATATAACGGACCAAAACTAAAGGAATGCTACAAAAAACAAACAAAAAAAAAAAAAANAAAAAAAACACAAGAACAATAGCTGGACTCCAAATACAAAAACAATTAAGGCTTTCAAAATATAAACAGGTGACATTAATCTAGTGTAAACGTAAAACATTAATTTAACATAGAATATAAAAGCAGAAGCCACATAATAATCTGTTTTACAGCTTTTATACACAGTATTAAGTATAGGCCATAATTACCTGACTTTGTCTGGGACTAAAATGCATAATGTGTTTCTAAAAGGTCAACATGTAACAAAGGTACTAATTAGTTTTTTTTTTAATGACCCAGGATCCCTTGATGTCACTTCAGTTACACTGTTTGGATTTCAGGTCAGAAATAAAAAAAAACTGATAAATGTTGTGAGTGATTATTTTTGTCTGTGAAGGTTCCTCTCAGTCATCCAGCTGATAAGATGTCTGGAAAGTTCAAGTTGAGTTACTGGACTGTTGAACAGCAAAGCTTTTGGATGAGCTTTTGGATGAGCTTTTGGATGAACGGCAAAGTGGCATCCAAAAGGCTTCTTCATCTCTAACTGTAGCAGGAACAGTTAGCAGCATTTATTTCCACAGGCAGACACGCCCATCAATCAGACGGTTCAGCCCTATTTCCAGCCCAGTGACTCCGCTTTAACTTTCTTCTGACAGACTTGTGTACTTTTTGTGTACAGTTTTGGCTATAACTCTATGGCCTTCTTTAGAAGCATCACAGATAGTGGTGTGACATGCTCCACCAGGTGCTTTTATACCTGAAACCATAAGACAGTGATGGTAGCAGGTGTGGAACAGGCGTGGGCCGCTCCATCCTGTTTCCACTGTTGGGCCTGTTTCTGTTTTTCCATTGCCTCCTTAATCTATCAATCAATATGTTTACATGCACATTAAAACTTCAATCATACTCATGTTAAGGCAATAAATCTCTTTTTTCAAACATCACGTATACATGTACCGCATCCTCTGATTACAAAACACACCATGTGTATTCGGCAAACCGTTGAATCCCATTACTTCCGTCTATGTATTACTCGCATTATTGCCTTAAAAAAAAATACTGAGTTGTAGGGAATGTGCAGTTTACTACTATCATAAGAACTTTAACACAAATTTAAATAGTTAAAACCTGCAAACCTTCAAAAAAATTCAGGCAGTTATCTCCTGCTAACATTGGGGCCACCAAAGTGCAACCTTACCCAGTGCAGCTTTTAATAAAAGGAAGTTCATGTCAGTCATTTCTGGTGGTTTTACATGACTTTAGCATGTATTTCTCTGTACAGGCAAATCCTGAAATCCTGTTGGGTGGAGTTTTTAGAGGTAGTCATCCTCACTGGACAGCTCATCATCATCATCATCATCGTTGATCTTATAGTGGTCATATTTGTAATAGTTGCTCGGTCCTTCGCCGGGGTCATCGCTGCTAACAGTCGAACTCTCCTCGGTGATCTTTGACCCTTCTGAGCTAGCAGAAGGCATGCGGCTCATCCACCACAGCTCTCTGGCAAAGGTCCGCCCCCAATTGCAGCGCTGGCCAATGGGGCGCAGGTGCCGGATGAGCTCAGCGGCCTCCTGCCAGTAAGAAGTTCACTTGTTCTGACCTCGTCCGGAGCGCTGCTTACTCACGGTGGTCAGTATCTGACTGATGTACGAGGTCAGCAGGTCATCCATCTTGTAGCCCTGCAGCAGAAGTGTAACTAAGTATATTTACAATACAATACGATATACTTTATTGTCCCCATGGGAAAATTTGTCTTGGACTAAGTGATGTTCACTTATAATTGCCTCTTGTAGTAAATCACACCCAAAATCACATATTGCACAAATTACACATTACACATAACACATATTGCACATATACACAGCCAGATAAAAGCATCATGAAGCTACTTCACAGCCCCGCAGCCTCAGTCAACATTGTTTAAAATTTTAATTGAATACTTGATTTACTCAAGTACTATGTGATGGGGGTGATTCATGAAACAGTGTCAGATTTACTGTTTCTATAAGGGAAAATGTCATCTCGCAACCACGTTCCCTCATTCATAAATATCTGTTTCCAGCCTCTTTTAGCATTTGCCATGAAAGAAGTGTTACTACGGTATTTCCTTATTTAACTGGGAAATGATTCACAAAAACACCATCACCCAAAAATAAATCCTGTTTCAGTCTGGTGGTAAATTTCAGCAATATGAAATCTGAGTGACATTTTACATGTGTTTGTGATCAATAAATGTGATAAATAAGCCCGCTCAGTTGATCAGTCAGTGCTGAAATGGCGAGTTTTAAGCTGCTGTTGCTGTATCTCTATCTCTCACCCTGCAACACACACACACACACACACACACACACACACACACACACACACACACACACANCACACACACACCGAACCCCCCATGCACTGGACTCTCAGTAGTATTTGTATGCTGTAGCAACTTCCTGTCCCTCCTCTCTTAAAATGCAGAGCTCTTAAATATGAAGCATCTCATTAGCTCATCAATGTTTTATCCGTGTCAGGAAATGGACACCACTACACTAATTAATGTAAGAGAATTATCATGATGCTTATTTAGTGTGACACTGTGTAGTTACATGATTTTTTTTTATGAATTACCCTTAATAGCTCCTATAGCACCACAAGAATGCATTTTTATAACTGGTTCATGTGGATTGTGTATGTGTGTGTGTGTGTGTGTGTGTGTGTGTCACCCACCAGCGAGGTCTCACAGAGCAGCTTGCTTCCTATGACCAGGTTACCGATGGTGATGTGGAAGTATGTATTCCCACTACTCCAGTTAGAGATCTTAGTAAAGGGGTGAGTGGTCAGGATGTCCTGTGTGTGTGTGTGTGTGTGAGAGAGAGAGAGAGAGAGAGAGAGAGAGAGAGAGAGAGAGAGAGTTAAAAAAAATGGAGTCTGTGTTATATTACTAGATGCAGTTCTATAGGTATGAACCGCAAGTTTTGCAACTCTGCAACAAAATTCAGTACAGACTCGCTGAGTTATTGCACTATAAATAACAAAAAACATACTATAAAAGCATAACATGTGCCGCTTAAAGACCAAGTTCATCATTTTTGTACAGCACCCTTTCACCCCAACCATCACATGATGGTGTAGTCTACATGGTTCACATCCAAATGTGAACATCTGATCCCCACAACATCAGACAGCTGCACAGGAAGCACACAAACCTTCGTCTTTGGGTCGATCAGACTGACTCCATGCTTGTTAATGGCTATGAGCAGGATTTCTGGGAAATTGGGCTCCGTGGTTTGCTTAAGACAAAAAAAAAAAAAAAAAAAAAAATCATATATCAGACACGTCTTATCAATTAAATTAGATTATTTTTGGCTGACGTGGAAAGTTTGTGCTATTTTTATCTGTACAGAAAACGATAGGTTGTATTTACCTTGACCTCAAAGAAGGCAGAGCCAAACGTCGGCCATTTGTAGATGATCTTCAAGAACATCAGTTTGGCCTCTTCCCTTGATTTACCAGCCTGCTTGTTGAAGTAAGCAACCACAGACTGCCGTTTTACACACACACACACGCACACACGCACACACTTGTGAATTTATAATAAATACTGGTGTAAAGTTATTAGACAAAAAAAAAAAAAAAAAAACTAATTTACAGGTAAAAAAAAATCCCTATATGCTCTCCTAAACATCTATTTGGCTGCTAAATTGTTAAAATAATTCACTTTGTATCAAGTAAAACGCAAAGAAACAGCAAAATAAACTTCTTAATTACATAAAACCTTTGTAAAAACAGAAAATGTGAAAAAAATAAAAATAAGTTTGGCATTACAGTTTTGAGTTGCTTTTTTTTTTTTTTTTTTTTNTTTTTTTTTTTTTTTTACCCTTTTCCAGTCGTCCGGTGACATCTGACGAATCAGATCCAGAGGAACCAGCTCCCGAAGCATTTTGGGAATCGTAGGAAAGTGGGACTTGTCGTCCTCAAACTTGACACGGTAGATGAGCGCTCCAAGTTGGAAAACTTCCTCACGAGAACACTTATGGTAGCCCCGCAGGTACTTAGGCAGCTCCTGAAGAAGAAGAAGAGGAGGCGCTGTCTTCATCATTACGTAAACTAAGTTGGACATGTTCTGACCTGATGATGATTTAGTGTAGAGACCAGTGCTGCCTGAAAGTGCTGGTCAGCATAACTATCTGCCTTTGTCTCTGAATGAATCCAAAAAACTGACCTGATAATAATGGAAGATGGAGTCAGCGAAGGAGTCCTTCCCTGGAACCGTGTTGGTCCACAACTTCTTCATGAAAAACACCTGATAGGTCAGAGAGGGGACAATTCCTACAAGAAGGGAAAGGATTGATTCAGTTGATTCAGCTTTCAAACTGGCAACTTAGTCTATTCAACTTAGTCTGATTTCTTCCAAAGCCCTAAAATAAATTAATACAAACTTTGGGATGGAGACAAAGTGGTACCAACCGTCTTTAGTGGGCCGAGATTTCTTGATCCAGTCTGTCAAATGTCTGACAAAGTCAAAGAAGAAATCTCCCTCTGGAACACTGATCACCTGCAAACCACACAAAGTTAGGAATATCAATATCAAGAGAAATGGCATGAAATAAATTACTTGAGATCATTAAAGGAGCATACTGTTGTTTGCATGTTTGAGCCCAATAAATACTACCCACATACATTACTGCTAACCATTTTTCAAAACATTAAACCATATTTTTTGATCCGTGTTATTTTGCAAAATCCCCTAATCTTTGAAAATGAAATATTCACGTGATACATCCACCTTAAATTAAATGTTTCACCTGCTAACACTTATGCACAATTGTAGAAGGCACGGTTGTTTTAATTTCTTGATAAAAACAATTTTCCCCTGGGACTATATCCCCTGAAATACAATTTCTTCTGTTGAATCCATGTTAAAGTTACATTACTTCGACAAAAAATTTAATACACAGCTTGTTTGCTGTGATGGATTACTTATCTCAAGCATGTTTCAAGTTTATACAATTGATTATAATAGCATACTGGAATGAATTGAAACCAATGGCTGCCTGGCAGGTAGGCAAAACTATTCTAATATTTACCACTCCTGTAGCAGGTTTTGGAAAATGTTTGGCAGTATGCATGGCAGTATAAATGTTAGGCAGTAAGTGCTCTTTATTTTTTTTTAAAAATCACAGATATATTAACTCTAGTTTCATTTTCATCTGTTGGGATGTTTTTGGGGTTGGGATTTTTTTATTGAATCTTAGCATTTTAGCTTGCGTAACGAATACTTCAAGATGGAAGGCTGCAGAACCAAAATCACATGTATTCTCAGATAAATTGCTAAACTCTGTGCTAAGTGCTAAATAAGATAAATAAAATGCTTCATAAAGTTACTGAATGATAGTCAAAAGAAAGTAGGTGGAACATAACAAAAAGTTACACATACACTTAGTATTCATTCAGTGTTGTCATCTATGATCAACTTTGACCTCAAGTGAGCATCTGATGACCTCTGACCTTGTCTGAGATCTTGACAAAGAGGCTGAAGCCTTCAGAAGTTTTGAGCAGCAGTCTGGTTGAGATGTTCTGGCAGAAATCCTTCGCTTTGGTGCTGGACTCCACTTCAAAGGCCTAGTAGGTTTGAGACACACACACACACACACACACACACACGCACACACACACACACACACAAAACGTCGATTTCACTCCTTCTTGATAATTGGAAATCCGTAAGCTCGAGTGTTTTACAGTTTTATGGTTGTCGAACCTCATCTGTGTCGTCGGGGAAATAAACTTTGTGGAAGATCTGGGTGGTCTTGTGCTGGATGGCCTCCACTTCCACCAGATGAGGGGGATACTTCCTGGATCCGTTGCTATTACCATGACAACAATAGCAACAATGATGACAACAAGAAGGCTTTTATTGTGAAACATTTACAGGAAGTGTTGAGTTTTGTTAAAAGCATCTTAACATTGTGAAAGTCCACATTTCCATCAGTTTGTAGCAGGAACATTGCATCACCAATGGAAGTAACAGTTTTTGTTGTTTTTTAGTAACAGCAGAAGTACATCGGTGACAACAAGCAAGATGGCAGACCACATTGTTTACCTGCAAGCTTTAATCATCGTATTAAAAGTATTTACTTCAACCCAACGGACTTACATGAGCCAAACCCACACACTTTAACTTTTCCGTTGTTTTTCAATTTTGTGGAGGTAGAATAACACTTATGATGTCGTCACAGTTCCCATTTCAGGTCCTGAAATGGGAACTGTGGTTTCATTTTGTGGCTCCAAACGGAAACCACATTTGGGTTCCAAAACAAGTTATTCTTGGCCAAAATGTTCAGAACAGTTCCAAATTAGATTTGCGACTCAGAATGTAACTCAAAAATGGCATAAGTGTGGAAATTCTGGTTGTCACTGTTGCACACTTTTTTGTTTGTTTGTTTTTCAACTGAATGCCTTCATTAGATATCACACCCTCCTCTGATCATTTTAATGTGTGTTTTCACTTCCTGCATTTGGCCCTCAAACTGTACACGGCACTAACATGTAATACGTATGTACAACATGCATGCTGTGTGTTTGTTACCGTAGCGCTTTGTGCAGCCTCTGCATGCAGTCTCCAGACAGCGGGTGGTGTCTCTTGGACTGCAGAAAACGCTGGACGTGAGGTAGCAGTGCGTTACTGGGAGGAAACAGACCAGTACACAACCACAGCAGCTCCCAGCCTTTCTCCTCACTGTACCTACAGAGAAAAAAAAAAAAAAAAAAAAACTCAAGTTCAGCTTCAAAATATCTGCCAGGTAAAAACAATTACTACTCTAAAGCTGAAAATACTAGTGCATGTAAATAAATGACAAACCTATACTGAATGTACCAAACATTTGGAACATTCTTCATGTCTTATGTTCGCTCTGCAAATCAGTTTCCCATGAAAATAATGAAGTTAATCTATCAAATAATCTTTGGCTGAGTGTGTCTGTGTGCGTTTTAGTAGAATCAATTTGAAGTTTGTGGTGGGTGACAGTAGTCTGGAGTGTGTTCAGCTTGGTGTTGACAGTTGAAATTCTGTGTTCTTCCAGCAAAGTGGTCAGAGAAGCCGTAGCCATGGCGTTAGTCAGTGGGTCAGCCCTCTTGCAGTCATCTTTTTTAAACATTTCACAAACTTTGGGGCCACGTTGTAGTCAAGAAATAAAAATACCTATTTTTACATTTGATATAGTCCACAAGTGCAAAATGGTCAGGCAAAAAATTTGAGTTTAAGATAGAGCGGGATCATCGGCTAGATGCGTCCACTCCTCAGTTTGAGCCATATCGGAACTCGTCTATCAAATTCAAATAAAGTTGATCTTATACTGAGCTTCAACCCCTTTGACAGGATCCACACATTATCTCCACTTCAATCAGTATGGATTTCATTAAATGAATCAAAAGGTGATACTGGCTTTTTGCCTGGAATCACCTCATCATTATATTTCATGAAAAAAGTATTGACTGAGTACACACTTGACGTGGTTGTCGGTGAGCTGTTTGATGATCTGACAGTAGATCTCGTCTTTCAGAGGTTCGGCCTTCAGAGCTCCTTCAAAGATCTGGTCCGTCAGCTCGTTGACCGAGCGCGTCCGTTTGGACGGGTAATCACCCATGTACTTCATTATAGGTGGACACACGTCAAGGAATAAACAGCCTGATAAACCCGAATATTAATAAGGAGTGGACATGTATATCTGCGTGTGTGACAGAGAACATGAGGACATGCAATATATTTGTCCAAAAACAGGGAGATTGTTTTAAAACACAATAAGCCTAAAAGACTTTATTTCTTTCTTTCTGATGACGTGTCTATAGTGAAAAATTTTTTTTAAAAAACAGCACAAACTGTATCTGTATCTTATGAGTTTTTAGAAAAAGTTATTTTATGACTAAATTGTATAAACTAGTTGACAGACATTTTATGCCAATATCCATGCTCCAACAAAAAACAGCTTTATACAGTTTTAGATGTAGCGTTTAGAGGATTTATTTTAGGTCTCCTTTTTTTCATAGTGCTAAACACAGAAACACATTTTCCAGGTGATTAAAAACATCCTAAACATACCTGACTAGCAGGAAAGAATTTTAACAATTATTAAAGGACCATTTTGCACGTTTGAGCATAATATTTTCTATTTTCATACATGTAACGTTACTGACAATCATTCCCAAAGCATACTACTGGAACGTTGCATTAAAAAAATTTTTCCCTACCTTCCAGACCTCCATTGTTTTCACTTTATTCTGGTTCACTATTAAAATCAACTTGTTGATACTTGAAACATTCTTGGGATACGTAATCCATCATCATGAACAAGATGTGTATTCGGGTTTTTTTTTTTTTTTCAAAAGTTTCGTAATTTTAGCATTTGAGTGCAATAAAAAGCGTGGAGTGAATGTATGTCTCAACCAGGGAATATAGTCCCAAAAGAAGACCTGTTTTATCGAAAAATTTATACAACCGTGACTTCATAAGACTGCGTAACTATTAGCAGGCGAAACTTCAGTTTTTAAGGTGGGTATATTGCTTAAATATTTGATTTGGAAAGATTAAGAGATTTTGCAAAATATCAGGGAAGCTGAAATATGGTTTTATCCTATGGGAAATGATTGTCAGTAACCTTATGTGTATGAAATTGTATATATTAGGCTCAAACATGTAAAATGGATGGTATGGTCCTTTAAGTGAGTGGTGTCAATCAGAACTAAGACTAGCTGTGATGCGTTTCCTGAAGTTAGCCTGAACACTGCTTGTAAATCTCTTTGAAAATGGAATAACATTTGCAGTCAGATCAGACATGAAAGGATATCGATGAAGGCCATGCAGCCCTCCTGAGCCAGCTCCTCATGGTTTACCACTTTCTTCAGCAGCGGCAGCTTCAGCGGCTCCCTGGTGCAGCTCCACATCTTGTCCTTCCCACGATTCTTAGTGACCATCACCCTGCTCAGGGTGTGTTTAGGAGGAGGCCTGAAAGAAGCAGGTCCACTTAAGTGAAGTATGTTGAAATTTGAAAACAAGTTGGAAAAAAAACATTTGCTGACTTAAAGGGAGGAAGAGGAGGAAAAGAGACAAAAGCCAGGTTTCAGTCCAGGTAGTGCTTTTGCAAATTATCAAATTAGAAAAGATATATTTAAACTAAATAGAGAGATACAGATTTTCAGGTCTGATAACAATACTGATTACTTGTTTTTTAAACATCCGAGAAGCAATGTATCTGCCAATACATTTTATATATTTTATGTATTTTCTCTACTGTTTTTCTAAATATTACATACAGGTTTTTTGGTTCATTGGTTCCAAATTTCTCATTTGGATGGTATAACTTACACTGATTCTTTTCTGACAAGATTTTTACAACTGTGTCTTTATCATCAACTTTGTTGTATCACTATAAGTTAATAAACTGTGCAGGGATTAATATTTGGCTTGTACTGTAATTTTAAGGTTTTAATTTTAATTTTAATTTAAGGGCAATTTTAAGGTCATAGGTTATATTATTAAGTAACTAAAGGTAAATTTAATTTTGAGTGCACATATGTGTAAGCATGTGGACATTTGCAAGATGGAACAAATATGCAGGTGTGTGTGTGTGTGTGTGTGTGTGTGTGTGTGTGTGTGTGTGTGTGTGTGTGNTGCACGTGAGCACCTGAAATAGTCGTAAGAAAACTCCTCCAGTGTGTACGGTTTCATTCTGCCATCGACCTCTGGCAGGACGAGCTGAGAAACACGAACTGACTCCTGCCGCTGATCCGGCGTCATGGTTACCAGCGCCTGAATGGTTAGATTACATTAAAACTTAAAAACAAAACTTATATCAAACATAACATTGTCAAGAACACGTAAGCTGAGCAAATAAAGACAATGAAATATTTCATCGAGAATGGAAACTTATCCTGTAGTTTGGTTTACAGCTAATAGTAGTTAGAATTAATTGCAATTTTTTCTATTTTAATTTTCACTGAATTTAGCTTTTATTTATCACCAAAAGATGCAGTGTAAAATATCCTTAACCAGACAGGATGACACATTTTGCTTTGTGAAATCTTGTGCTTGTGACATTTCTGCCAAACCTGACAGTTTTCTACTTGTTTTGAGAAAAATATTGAGAAAATATATTTAAGCCCCCCAGAAATGTGGTTTTCTGGTTCTGAAAATAGATTCTAAAGGGGACATAAACAGATTCCCATGTTCTTACTGACATTTAGGGCTCTATTTTGAAACCTTTGCAATGCTTTAATATGCAAAAACACACTGATGGCTTTCTATTCTTCCTTGCTGCAGCACCGCTGTGCACACCGAGTGATAACAGGCTCCATTTATGCACCGTTTCTCTCTCTCTGACGAGCCCTTTAGAAAAGCCGGCTCTCTTTTATTGGCCAGCAGCATCAGGCCTGAACTGGCAACAAGCGTGGCCTGTGAAACACAGATGCTGGCGGATGCTGAAACATGCTGTCACTGCTATAAAAAATAGGAAACAACTTCCGCTCCATTAAAAAGAATGTGAAAAGGAAGTCATTGCTCTTAAAAATGGCTTTCTGCAAAACAGTAAAATTCAGACTAATTTTTCCTCTCGCCTCCCCCAGATGAGAGCTAACTGAGTGTAAAGCTTTGTAAAGTAAAGTGTTTTGGCTTTTTTTCTCACCACTATGTCAGACTGTGGTCTGGTCATGGAAGGCAGGACGTAGACACAGTCAGCGGGGAAATCTCCTCTCTTATTGGTCCGTTCATTGATTCCGTGCACCCAACCAGAGTTGAGGACCTGCTCGCCACAGTCCTGGTCCAGCAGGATCAGGTCTCCCTTCATGAAGCTCAGGAACGTCGACTCCTCCCCCGCTGGGAAAAAACCCAACACGTTAGGTGTTATTTTAGGATAAGAGAATTTTATAAACTGTATAAACACAGACTGAAGGTTGTTTTATAAACTTTCCTTCATATGTTTTTAAAGGAGCATACCAATGATTTTGCATGTTTGAGCCCAATAAATACAACCCGCACACATCACTTTACTGCCAACCATTTTCCAAAACATACTATTGGAAATTTTAGAATTCTTTTTTCTGCCTTCCAGACTGCCACTGGTTTCAGTTCATCCTAGTATGCTATAAAAATCAACTTGTAAAGACTTGAAAAATGCTTGAGATAAGTAATCTATCACAGAAAACCATTCGCCATTATTATTTTTTGTCAATGTTACTTAATGTAACCACGGAGCTACACAGAAGAAAATGTACATCTCCGCCAGGGAATATAGTCCCAGGAGAAGACGACTTTTACTCAGAAATTAAAAACGACCATTCCTTCTACATTTGGAAGTATATGTTAGCAGGTAAAACATGGAATTTTAAGGTAGGTGTATCACCTGAATATTTGATTTTGAAATTTGGCAAAATAACATGAAAACTAAAATACGGTTTTATATTTTGGAAAATGTTATCAGTAACGTAACATGTATGTAAGTAGTATTTATGGGTCTCAAACATGCAAAACCACAGGCATGATCCTTGGAAATATTTCACTATACCTTCACTGCTGTATAATAATTTACACAATATTAATTTATATTCTCGCCCTATGACCGCTGGGATAGGCTCCAGCTCCCCCATGACCCTCAACAGGACAAACGGGTTTAGAAAATGGATGGATGGATGAAAAATAAAATAAAAATCACTATCCAAGACTTACTGGGGTTGGGGTTGTCCTGCAGTGCAACCACGAACTTTGACCTGTTCCTCAGGCCTTCCAAGAAGGTCACCACCAGGTCGCGTATGTCCTCCGCATTGTTAGAGGTGAAGGTGTACTCGTCTCCTTTAATGGTTGCCAAGGTGAAACTCTGACCCTGCAACTTCCCCCCTCTGAGAGAGAGAGAGAGAGAGGCATAAAAAGGGAGGGGTAAACAGAAGAAGGGAAAAGAAAGGAAGAGGAAGTTGGAAGCAGCATGACAAGTTTTTGAGGGAGTTTACAGAATAAACAGGGAGGACAAATGTAAAAGACAAATAAAAGAAATAGAACACAAAGGAACTTTTTTTTTTTTTTTTTTTTTTTTTTTACTTACACTGAGCTTATTTCCAGTGTTAAATGGAGGATGGGATCCATTAATCGACTAGATTTCCCATCATGACTCACCTGCTGCTGGAGACTGCAGTGATTTCTGGAAAGGAGAGCTCTAATAGAACCTGTTCCTGCTCGTCAACAAAATATACCCCCGTCCAGTTGACAGCTACAATCAGTTCATTCTTAGGCAGACTGGGACCTGAAGGATAGAGAGAGCCAGCAGATAACAACAATCATTCTCAGTGTCTTCTACAAATTTCCCACAAAATCGGATATAAACAGAATTAGTGAAAAGATGGATGATTGTCACAATTCAAGAGAGCCAAATGTTTTTTATTAAGTTAAGATCTGCACTTTTTCTTGCTATTTATTTCCAACAAAAAATGTGTAGATAGTAGCCTTTCCGTCAACAGTATGTATGTATGACAGCATGCCTTTGCTTAAAGGACCATACTACCCATTTTGCACGTTTGAGCCTAATATATTAAATTTTCATACATGTAAGGTTACTGACAACCATTTCCCAAAGGATAAAACCATATTTCAGCTTTCCTGATGTTTTGCAAAATCTCTTAATCTTTCAAAATCAAATATTCAAATACGCCCACCTTAAAAATTGATGTTTCACCTACTAATAGTTATTCAGCCTTATGAAGTCACAGTCATTTAAATTTTTCGATAAACGCAGGTCTTCTTTTAGGACTATATTCCCCGGTGGAGACATACATTCATTCCNATTTTTCGATAAACGCAGGTCTTCTTTTAGGACTATATTCCCCGGTGGAGACATACATTCATTCCGTGCTTTTTATTGTGCTTCAACGCTAAAATTACATAACTTCTAAAAAGCTTGAATACACGTCTTGTTCACGATGATGGATTACCTATCCCAAAAACATTTCAAATATCAACAAGTTGATTTTAATAGCATACCAGAATGAACTGAAACCAATGGTGGTCTGGAAGGTAGGACAAAATTTTTTGAATTCACCGTTCCAGTAGTATGCTTTGGGAAATGACTGTCAGTAACGTTGCATGTATGAAAATTGAATATATTAGGCTCAAACATGCAAAATGGGTGGTATGGTCCTTTAAANGCATGTATGAAAATTGAATATATTAGGCTCAAACATGCAAAATGGGTGGTATGGTCCTTTAAAGTTGCATTAATCAGTATTTTTGACGTTAACATTGAATGCTGTAGAAACCGTAAGGGGAAACGGTCACTCATATTCCACACAGAATGAACACTCAAATCTGCATCTCTGTTCTTTATTTAGCCTCTTTCAGCTCATCGTTTTTCTGGCCAGACGGTACGGTTGAGTCTCACGGCCCTCACTGACTCCTCCATATAAAACCATATGCAAACAAGCAAAAGGCTTGGAAAAATCAAGCTTGATCCAAAAAAACAAATGCAGCAATTTTGTCAAGCAAAACTCCATCGTTGTTGTGAAAGTCTCCATTATTTATGAGTTTAGGTAAGTTGTGAGTTTGAAATATATTATTTGCACGCAAAATTGCACAAATTATTTGCCTCTGGTGTGTAAAGGCCTTTTAGTTTCAACCAAAACGGAGCCAAAACAATTGTGCAACAATTGCTCAATGTAGCTTTAAGTGTTCTTCATCAAAAAGTCGTTGTATTGAAACTGTTCTGAATGTGATCAAATGCAGCTCTGATCACCTTTCAGAGCTCTGGATGATCTGTTGCTTGTTCACATCAGGATCATGTTCACTCATAACAGCAGGTATAAATAAAATCTCAGACTCTGACCTGAAAACTTAAAGGCTTCATAGAAACGAGAGAAGAGCAGTGGCCATTTGTGGCGAGCAAAGTCCACCACCTCCTCCTTCACCTTCTGAGGGTCAAACCTCTTCTGGGTGTAGATTCCCTGAGCAGCAAATATTTATCATTGTTATTCATGTGTATGAAAATTAACAATATAAATAACTATGAAGAATCGTGACATAATTGGGACCCGCAGTTTTTTTGAGATTGCCTGTTTATCATTTAATATGTCTTCTTTTTCCATAATTTTTTAGTCTGTATGGAGATGTATAAAAATTGTTTTTGCTCATAATTATCCTCAAATACAAGTAAAAACCAACTCAGACATGCAAAAAGCCCCTGTGAAACTTGTGCTGATAGAAAACTTTATTCTCAAAAAAAGATTTAAATATTGGCAGGGCTCCTGGAAAGGTTGGTGAATTATTCAGGTTTAGATGACAGAAACCAGCCCTGTGACAGAATTGGTTTTGGACCAAACAGACATTTTTGTCCTTTAAAAGGAACATATTTTACATATTTTCATGTTCTTATTTTTATTTAAAGGCCTATTTTGAAATCTGTACAATGCTTTTATGTGTCAAAAAAAACATTGATCAACTTTTACTTTCTGTTACTGCAGCATCGCAGTGCACACTGAATAAAAACTGCAAGCTTTGGATAAACTCATCACTCAGAGGGTCAGATTTTGGTCCTGAAACAAGCACCTTTTTGTGGGCAGCCATGATGAAGTGAGCCCATTTCTCTACCGACTTGGAGGAACTGATCTCCCTGTCAGGGATGTAGGAGGGAATGAGACTCAGCAGACGTTCCAGAAGAATCTCTGAGCCGTAGTCAACATAATACTGCTGAGAGGCCAACTCTGCTAAGTCATCCTGGAGAGGGAGAGAGAGAGAGAGAGAGAGGGAGAGAGAGAGAGAGAGAGAGAGAGAGAAAGTCAGACAGATTAAGAGAACAATTCCTACACAAATCCAGCATCATACAGCTGGTGAGGTTGAAGTCGTTTAATAAAAGCAGTCACCCTGTCGCAGCGATATTCTCCGAATTTTACACCTCTGACGATCTGCTGGTAGATGAGGTTTGTGGCGACCTGGTCGTCAGCGGGGAAATGCCACGGTGTGAAGATCTCCTTTCTGAAGAAGAGCCTCCAGGGGGCGTTCCTCTCCTGGGCTCCCTGCTCCTTTGCATACTGCTCACACTGTGACACCGCGTCCATCACGTGATCGTTTCCACTGCCTAAAGAGGAAACCTGAAAGAAGAGATACAAGGTTTAATGAGAAGAGGAGGACAGAAGAGGAAGGAGGTGGTCCTTCCTCTTCTGTTCTAAAACTAAAAGGTGGAGATTAAACATTAGCATTAGCATGGTGTAAGAAAATGTGCTACCAAGCCCTACTTCTCTTCACATTGTGACTTTCTTCATCTGCTTCTCTTAAGTTGTTTTTGCATATCAGTAAAATTTACAACTTAAAACAAAATTTGTGTCAACAAATTTCTTGCTTTCAGCACAGTCTCATCTGATTTCTGTTTTCTGGGATATGGGGTTAAAGGAGCTTAACAGTGATTTTGCATGTTTGAGCCCAGTAAATACAACCCTCATACACGTCACATTACTACCAACTATTCCAAAACATACTGCTGGAGCAATACATTTTAGATTTATTTTTTCTACCTTCCAGACTACCATTTGTTTCATTTCATTGCAACTTGCTTGAGATAAGTAATCCATCAATGCAAAAAAAACCCAAAATAAAACAAAACAAAAAAAATCATGCTGTTTTATTTTATGTTAAAGT
Organism: Lucifuga dentata; assembly: GCA_014773175.1. Taxonomy (NCBI): domain Eukaryota; kingdom Metazoa; phylum Chordata; class Actinopteri; order Ophidiiformes; family Bythitidae; genus Lucifuga; species Lucifuga dentata. The sequence goes on from VXCM01003922.1 coordinate 36,439, forward strand.
TACTTAATTTGATTTAGAAATTAAAAACGACCATCCCTTATCCATTCAAATATTCAAATGTATGTGTTAGCAGGTAAAACTTGGAATTTTAAGGTGGGTGTGTCACTTGAACATTTAATTTTTAAGAGATTAGGGTATTTGGCAAAATAACACAAAAACTACAATATGGTTTTATGTTGTGGAAAATGGTTGTCGCTATTAAGTTTTTTGTTTTTGGCTTAAACTTGCTAAATCACTGGTATGATATTCTGAGTTAACCTCTACAGAATGAATATGTAATGTCTTTATACGTATCCTAAACCAGCTTGCATGCAGGCATGTGTGTGTGTATGCATGTGCATACATACCTTGTCAAACAGAGCGATGTAGAGCGAGAAGCCAAAGCGGTCCCTCAGGTTGACTTTGTCGGACAGGGCGTGACAGAGCTCCTTGGCGGTGGTAGCCGAGTCCGTCAGCAGTGTTTTGGTCGTTCCGTCCATGAATGTCACCGGCAGCATGATGGGTTTCTTCGACTTGGTGGCCTGGAGACGAAGAGATTCAAAGATTGAAGATCAGATTTAGAAAGAAAGAGTTTTATTTATTTTGTTCTAGTACAAAGAAGGAATTTAACTTAATGGGCTGCACAGAAATATGTGGATGAGTTTCTGTTCCCTTCTGTACGACCATATAAGATGGGGGGAAAAAAATAGAGGAGGGCCATTATTTTGAGGTTAAAACTTGGAAATTTGCCAGTTTTAAAAGTCTGTATGCTTATGATATGATAATGATTTTGTGCTAAAAGCACAAGTATTTATTTATATCTAAATCCAATGGAAAAGTATATTTAGTGCATTTAACAAGGTCATGTACTCACAAAAAAACTCACAACTGTGCGAGTTTTTAAACTGGCAGATTTGTGAGTTTTTAAACTTGCAATTTTGTGAGTTTAAAAACTAAAAAAATAATGAAAATTATTTTTTAAGAGGAATAATAATTTTTTTAAATTTATTACAATAATAGTTTTATTTTTTTTAATAATGAAAAAGGGAAAATAATGAGAATGGGAATCGAACCACCTCATGTTGTGACTGTGCCTGCAGGACATGACCTTATTAAATTATACTTTTCCATTGGATTTAGCAATAAAGAAATACTTGTNGCCTGCAGGACATGACCTTATTAAATTATACTTTTCCATTGGATTTAGCAATAAAGAAATACTTGTACTTTCAGCAAAAAATCATCGAATTATCTTTAGCATTCTGACTTTTAAATCTGGCAAATTTTTGAGTTTTAGAACTCGTAAATCTGCGAGTTTGAAAACTCAAAATAATGTACCCCTTGTTCTTTTTTTGTCTTATATGGCTCTAATATGTCGTTGTACTTCTGTCATATTTTGTGAAATTTCTTTTTTCTTTTTTTTTTTTTTNTTTTTTTTTTTTTTGCAGAAAATGACATAAAAGCAACACAGCAAAAAACTGAATTTGATCAAAAGTTTTGGTACATTTACCTGCAGGTAACCTTCTGTTTGGTCTGCATGGACAACTTAGACTTTAGAGAATATCAAATCCGGCTCCAAAGCTGTGCACCAAATTTTAAAATGATATCCATGTGTTTGTGTGTGTGTGTGAATATATATATACCTGCAGCTCCAGCCAGGATGGAGGTTGTGTTCTGGTCCCGTTGACGAAGGTTCGTCTCAATCTTTCTTCACAGTACGGAGCGTAACCTGGTGGTCCACCGTTTATAAAGTTTCTCAGGTACTGTTTAAAAAATAAAACAAAAGTGACGTAAGTCCTTCAGCAACTGTTGAGCAGGAAATGTGAGTAAAGCTAATTCAGAACCACCCATTTCCGTAACTGAGAGAACTGCTAAATAAGTCCAGGTTGTAAAAAATTATATGGAATAGCTGCAAATTCTCAGTAGGAAAACAAAAATAAAGTTAAATAATTTACAGTAACAGTTATTATAAAATTTATTAACATTATTTAATTATTTTATTGATCAACAAAATCACACAGCAAAGTTTTAAATACATATCAGTTCCTCAGGTGATCAAGTGTAAGAAAATAAATTATATTTATGAGAATTAAATGAAAAATTTTTAAAGTCTAAATAACAAAGTTGGTGTAAAATGTAGAAATTAAGTTTTTAAGTTGTTCCTCTTTGTTGTTAATTTTTCTGCATTAGAAAACAACATTAACTTTACATATTTTTCAATTATAACAGGACCCTGGTGTGTTTCATTTTGTGTTTATTTTAGCTGTTTTTTCATTAACTATGGATAAATATAAAAAGACAAATCACTAATTAATGATAAATAAATGTACTGTGGTCTAATATTGTATACATTTTTTTTAAACCCTAATTTCATATTTTGATGCAGAAAACATCTGCATCAAAATCTGCATTTCTGACCTTGACAAACTTGTCAGAGGGGGCGAAGCAGCCGACACACAGAGAGATGAGGATCCAGCCACGAGCGTGAGAACTCTTGGATGGATTCTGACTCAGCTGCTTACAAATCTGACAGTAGATCTCATCCCTAAAACACACAGCAGGTTAATGTATAAGAAAACCAAGAAAAGTATGTTTTCATTAAGTTAAAAGTCAATATTTAACATAATACAGTGGTTAAAAGTAAAAAGGGTGAAACAGTCCGTCAAATGTCCTCACAAGTACAGAAAGACAGGAATGAAACCAAACACCATTTCTGTGGTTTTCATTTCTGGAAGAAAACTTTGTGTATGTGTGTGTGTTTACCTCAGTGTTGGTCTCAGGATCCCATTACCGATGATGAAGTGAAGTTTCTCCAGGTTGGACGTTGGCCGGTCTTCCAGCATGCTGTTGCCATGGAGACCGTACTCGCCATCGTTAAGGCGCTTGGTGACCTGACAGGAAATGCATCAGTCTGTTGTATCTGTGATAATCACTTGACTCACTTAAGAACGAGGTGAGCTAAACTTACTTTCTTTCTTTCTCTCTCTCTCTCTCTCTCTCTCTCTCTCACCTCCTCAGTGATCTTGGACTTCTTCTTCAGGGTGAGGGACACCAGTTTGTGTCGGACGCTGTTCTTCTTGTGGCTGTCAGAGTGGGGTGTCTGGAGGTGGGATAACACAGGAAGCAGTTCACAAAACAAAACAGAGATGCTCTTTTCTTAAAGGACACGCATGATTCCCAGGACCCTCCACAGGTCCACGATAGAGTTGTATTTGAAAAACAGCCTATCTTACTGTTTGTTTTTATTTTACATTCTACATGTGATTATGTAATTGTAATGAGCACAGCAAAATGACCTTATCTCCTGGCAATAAGCCAAGTAACTAAGACAAGAGTAGAAAAGAGGCAGAGGGTGACAACGCTGGTTTAAGGTAAAAGGCAATCTAGTTTGATCACAAAACCATCTTCCTCTTCCCTCTTCTTTTTCTCCCTTCTCTCCCTCTTCCAACCCCTCCTTTTGTCTCCCCTCAGCTCCTCCTCCTCCTCCTCCTCACCTCGCCCTCCCCCTGCAGCGCCTGCAACTCTCTCTTATAGGTCTTCTTGCCCAGCGTCTCATAGATTTTGGTCATGACGGGGATCTTTTCGCTGCCGTCGCTGATGGCTGTGTGGTATTTGGGCTCAGGCAGATCTCCCATGAACCTCAGCACCGTGATCCACACAGCCAGGGCAGCCTGGAGAGAGAGAGAGAGAGAGAGAGAGAAANCCGTGATCCACACAGCCAGGGCAGCCTGGAGAGAGAGAGAGAGAGAGAGAGAGAAAATGGTATGACCAGTCTTATGTGCACCAGATTAAACTGGTCATGCCATTACAAGGTCAGAGGTCAACTGTCACTTACCAACTGGTCTCCCTCATCATCGTGGAAGAGCAGTGGCTGTTTAAGAGGCCGTCGGACGTAGCTGTGTGTTGTGGTGCCCTGGAAGTAGGTGGCAGCGAACTTGGCAAATGTGTACTCTGATAAATCCTCCTCATCGTCATCTTCAGGCAGAGGAAGAGCTTCATCCAGATCCTCCTCCATCAGCTCATGGTGGGTCTGCTCCAGATCCTGCAGGTAATACATTAAAATGTCATTTCTCAAACACTGGTTATTGCCATGTATTTACAAAAATAAAAAAAAAATAAAATAAAAAATCTTTATTTAAAACCCTTTAATTACAATCTGGGAAAAGAAAAAAAAAAAGCCAAATAGACATCAAAAAAAAAAGTATGGTATTCTTGTTTACCTAATCTGAAACATTAACAGAAAAAAGTTTGTTGGTTCACCTCAAAGCCAGCGGGGGCTTGTCCCTCCTGTCCAGGGAAGGAGTTGGTTGTCCCCAGGAAGCCAAACATCTTGTCCACCATGTCCGAGTCGTTAACGGGCTCCATACGAGCTTTCTCCATCTGCTCTACCAGCTCCTTTTTCTTCCGAGCCTCCTCCTTCTCCTTCTTCTCCCGCTCAGCGTCCTCCTTGGCCAGCTGGGCCAAACGCTCCTAAACAAAAATAACACATGTTCCACATCAATAGTCAGAATCAGAAACATTTTTACCAAGAATTTTCAAGAATTGCATATTTGAGCCCAATGTACAGTATATTACCTACATACATGTTACACTACTGCCAACCATTTTCCTAAAAATACTGCTGGAGCGGTAAATTTTTGAATTGTTTTTCCTACCTTCCAGGCAGCCATTGTTTTCAGTTCATTCCAGTATGTTATTAAAAATCAGCTTATCAGAAAAATTACAATGACCATGTCTTCAACATGTGTGTTAGCAGGTGAAATGTTGAATTTTAAGGTGGATATATCACCTGAAAATTTGATTTTGAAAGATTAGAGGATTTGGTAAAATAACACAAAAACTAAAATACATTTTTGTATTTTGGAAAATGGGTAGCAGTAACACGTTAATGGACAACCAGTATGGTCCTTTAAATCTTCAGTGTTTTTGCAGGTACCTTGTTCGTATAGTTTGAGACTGTTGTGTGTCAATAAACAGGCATTCATAGACATAAAATCCATAGCATAAATGAGTTATTTATTCTCCTACATGACTGACTGGCATGTACATCATCCAGTTGGCAGCGTGAAAATAGTATAGAATTGTTGCACGTTATGCTTCTATCCAGCTAGGGTGACGCCTCTCTTTTCCAGGACTTTTCCAAACATGAAAGCTACAACACAGAATTCCCTCTGACTTTTTAGCAACAGTACATGGTGAAACTGATTGAATCAATTATGATCTCTTTTGTTTACAACAATTAAATTAAACTAAACCTACCTGGTGTTTGCGTTCGGCCTCGGCTTTTGCTCGCTTCGCTGACATCTGATTCCTCAGTTTGGCCTCTTCAGCCAGACGCATCTTCTCTGCCTCCAGCCTCCTGTGGTACTGAGAAGAGAAGAAGAAGAAATGTGAGAGTCCATCGTTTGACGAGACTTCCTCCTAACCAAAATGTCACTGGTTCAAGTCTAGCAGGAAATCTGTCTGGTATTTGCTGCATTTATTCATTTGTGTGTGTGTGTGTGTGTGTGTGTGTCCTGTGTCCTTCTCTACCTCTCCCTTCAGCCTCTTGTACAGCCGGCGGGCGATCATGCCTCTTGTGTAGGCCTGGATGGTGATGACAGCCCACAGCCGGTGTCTGAACGCCCGCCGCACCAGAAAGCCCCGGCAACGAGCCTGAAAGCTTGTGATTCGCTGACGAGCAACGTGGTACGATGCACACAATTTCCTTGAACGAACCAGAGCCTGGAGGCGAGAAAATCCTGCCCTCATCTGGAGAGAGAGAGAGAAAGAGAATAAGAGACTTAATTTGTAGTCAGATATGTTTTATTACCTCAATACCATGATAATGTTGTCAATAACTTCTGAAATGTATATTGAAGAATCACAATTCTTTTCCCCCCCTCTATTCTTTAGGCTAAGATACATCTATCCATGTTGGCCACACCCATTTTCAACTGGTAGCCATTTTGAATTCTTAAAAATTTTGCCTGAAACCAGTGGATCTCAAAAACCGTGAAATCTAGAACAACCAAACTCAGCAGAAATATTCAAAAATTTCACCCACTACTCAGACAAAAACATTTACACTGATCAACACCTTCATTTTGGCCTATAACTATTTAAACGTCAAAATTATTTTTTCCTGGATGCTGTGAATCTGTGTGTAACCATGTAGGCCACGCCCATTTTAAACTCTTTTTTTCCATCTGTCTGCATATATAGTCGTAGTATATGTCATGTATGGCATTAACTGTTTTGTATATACATATAATATACACATATATATATGCAGTTTGATCTTGCATCATACAGATAACATAATGTGCATATGTGAGGGTTGACCTTCACTGGCCCTCCTTGACTAACTTATCACATTTTAGTTAAAACTAATAATCATTTTCAATCATAGAGGGCTAAATACCCAAACAAAAACACAGACAAAGACAAACAAAAACAAATAAACAAGCAGTGACAGTAATAAACAGTCTAGTGGTTTAATTTGTGAACTTCCATGCACCAAATCCAGATCCCCAGAGTCCTGATCCCTCCTGAGAACAACCAACACCGAGGGGTGGTGACGGCTTCAAACACCCAGCAACCTCCAGGGACCCAGATCACCACTGAAGATCGGGTCACAATTATAGCTGGTGTGTCGCCCATTTTAATCCTGACTAGATTTTCTGCCATGTTATAGTTTTTTCTGAAATAGTTTTTTTGTATCTATTCCTAGAATTTTGGCTCAATTGACATAAAACGTTGCATGTAAAATGCCTGGAAAATACTTAGCACTTTGTTTTTTGATATTTCTTACCATTTTGCTACAAGGGCTGCCAAATTTCCACGCACCACTCCCTATAAAATCCTTGGTGAAGGTATGCACGCTCTGACTGCCTTCTTGTCTTTTTGTCTTGACTTAAAAGGTACAATCGGTGATCCAGATGTAAAGAAAAGTGTTGTCCCACCGTAACAGCTGTCTGTACAACTTCAACACATTTTGACCTGTTTAGCTAACATCAATCCCACTATGCAGTATAAGAATGTGCTTATTGTTTTACAAAACTGAATTTGTTGCTCCCTGAGAATTATTTAGTTACATCAACACAGAGACGTTACTCACTGCTCCATAGTTCTTCCTACAGTGATATCCTCTCCATGCTTTCTGGATCAACACGGCTGATTTCCTCATTTTCAGGAAGTTGGATCTGAAGGCAGGAAATAAAAATTTGAAGTTATTTTTTTCATGTGAACATCTTATTTTTTCCCCCCAAAGTTGTTTCCTTTTCATGATCTGTTCTTTACCCACTTTAAAATGATGCCGTGTTTACCATCCACAGTGAACATTTACGAAACAAGTATCTATCAGCATATCATTTTTCTTATCAATGGGTTTTCCAATATGAATCAGTATTGGAGTTCTTCCTACCTGTCCTTGAATCCTCGTACCACCTTCTGGATGAGGATGACCTTGTCAGTGATGGCTTTGTCTCTCTCGATCTCTAGCAGCATGTCATGGTGGTCCTGTGCAGTACGAAGAGGAACCAGTGAGACACAAAATCCACTTCCTGCTGTCTCACTTTGCAGAAGTTAAGTTCAAAATTAAAGCCTGGAACACAAGTGAAATATGAGGTTCTTGTTTGATATCTTCAGTTCTGATGTGGAAATGTGAAGTCAGCGCTTGGCATAAAACACCACAGAGCTGATATGAGGCCTTGTGACTGATTTGACTTGGGAAAAGAATGCAGTTAATGGATAAGAAGGCAGCCAGAAAGAGATTTTGTATATGTCAACAAAACTAAGGCTGCAAGCTTGACCATGCAAATACCCGCTAACGCCGATAATGCTGCTGTGAGGTGATAAGAAAATTGAGACTGAACTTTGACAACTGTTTCCTGTCCTCCAGTGGAAACACAGTAAACACAAAGCTGAGATTACTTCTCTCTTTATCTTTCAGCAAACACAGCAACATGACACATAAAAAGATCATAAACACCAAAAATCCTTCTAACTCTTTCTCTCCTCTTGCTCTGATCTGTTCATCCTGTCTTCCTCAGATCTCTCCACTTCCTGCTGGGGAAGTGTGGGCACTGCCCCTAGTTTCACCTACACCCCCTCGGCAGATTCTACTTCCTGCTCTACTTCCTGTCCAGCTGATATAAGTTAGCCTTAAAAAATCAAACTAAAAACCAGCCATGTATCATGCTAAAAGTGTGTCGTACAAATTAAGACAGAGTAACATATCAATACCACAACAGCAATTTTAAAATACACAATATGAAAATGGAGTTATCATGATATATTGCACACATTAAACCAGTGGTTCTCAAACTGCTGTGTGTGCTCCACTGATGATACTTGAAGTCCTTTCCTGGCTCTATGTCTGATGACTCTGTAAATTTCTCCAGAGAATGAAAACAACTTAAATCTATTGAAATTCCCTTATTGTGGCAAATTATCACAAATAAAAGATGTTTTAAGGGTTTTTTTTTAAATTGAATTATTATTCGATTTAAATAAGAATTTTTTAACAATTTTAAGAATTGATTTTTCTGCTGAAAGCCAAACTCATCCTGTGTGAACATCCTTTTCATATGGGTGTCAATTTAAGTACAGCACATACGCATGCATAAAGGTGTTTAGGTGGTACTCAGATGATTCAGTTTGCTCACAGATGGCATTTGGTTCTTGGGACTACTTGAATAAACAATGTAAATTAACCAAATTTATTAATAAAAATTTGACCTTTTTTCTCACTGAAAACTCATTTGGACGATGGCCCACTGTCACTGCCTGTGACAACAACAATGGTGGATTTACGAGAAGCAGGCAGCACAATATTTTAACAGCGGACGCTGTATTAGGTGGTCATGTTTTGAGAAAACAGACTTGGGAGTTTAAATTGGCGCCAACTAATATTTTTATTCAACCACTGTGGAATGAAAGGGAGGTGTCACCATGGCAACAATCTAACGGATATGTCTAGCTGGTGACCTTTGACCTCAGGACAACATCTGTCCTCGCACAGGGGTGTGAAAACAAAATAACACACACATAGGCACATTAATGTTGTTAAAAGAAAAAACAGACATACGTTAGATGGTAACACACACTCTCTCTCTCTCTCTTGCTCTCTCTCTCACTCATACACACACACACTCACACTCACACACAAAGGGTGGAAACCAAAACACAGTCTCTTTCCTGTCAGCAGACATGGAAGTGTGAACTGAAAGCCATCAGTGCAGCTTCACTAATGAGATGAACTGGAACTGAAGGTTAAACAAGGTCTTCCTCCACTAAAGCTGAACACTGAGGTCAACAATCCAATGGACAAATTATATTATTTAAAGGACCACACCACCCATTTTGCATGTTTGAGACTAATATATTAAATTTTCATACACGTTACGTTACTGACAATCATTTCCCAAAGGATAAAACTGTATTTCAGCTTTCCTGATATTTTGCAAAACCTCTTAATCTTTCAAAATCAAATATTCAAGTGATACACCCACCTTAAAAATCCATGTTTCGCCTGCTAATAGTTATGCAGCCTTATGAAGTCATGGTCGTTTAAATTTTTAAATAAACGCAGGTCTTCTTTTGGGACTATATTTCCTGGTGGAGACATACATTCACTCCACGCTTTTTATTCCACTTAAACACTAAAATTACATAACTTCTAAAAAAACCCTGAATACACATGTTGTTCACGAGGATGGATTACCTATCCCAAGAATGTTTCAAGTATCAACAAGTTGATTTTAATAATGTACCAGAATGAACTGAAACCAATGGCGGTCTGGGAGGTAGAAAAAACATTTTTTAAATTCACCGTTCCAGTAGTACGCTTTGGGAAATGATTGTAAGTAACATTACATGTATGAAAATTTAATATATTAAAAAAAATGGGTAGTATGGTCCTTTAACAACATTTACCAATAAATAATGACTCATTCATTATAGCTGCTTTTGTTGACTAGACTAAAGGGTGTTACTTGCAGGACACCAGGAGTGCACTTCACGATAACTGTATTGCTTTAATATTTATATTGCGATATTATATGATATATAATATTATGTGTAATACAATGATATGATGTAACATATATCATTGTATTCCTGAAGTTCACCTTTAGGAAGATCTTGGTCTTTCCCATCTGCCAGTCATCGTCTCTGCCGAGCACCGCCTCAGCAATTCTCTGACAGGTGCCCCTTAGATCCTCCTGGTGGGAGAGAGAGAGAGAGAGAGAGAGAGAGAGAGAGTCAACTGAGTACTGTGATGATGGTTTTTATGTCATCGTTGATTATTTTGCCTAATCTTCAGCCATCAGTGTTGTTTCTGATATTTAATTCTCGTTATAACTATCTAAAGTCTTATGATATAAGCATCTTGTTAAAATATCAAAACTTTTCAAACTTTTAAATTCTGTACAGAGAGAAAGAGAGAGAGAGAGAGAGAGAGAGAGAGAGAGAGAGTGAGAAAGATCCTCCACACCAGCAGAATAATGGAGGAAAAGACAACATGTGGAGGTCTAAGGAAAACAGCCTGCTGTTGCATTTGTGTAGAGAAGCTGCATGATATGAAAACACAGACATACGAATCCCTGCATTGACCTTTGAGAGGAAAAACTGTCTCTGATTGATTCATCACAAACGCTGAAATAAGCAGACACACTCCGGTCCCACACACGCTCCTGTTTGACTCAAACCCAGGCCTTATAACTTGGGTTTTTAAATGCTAAATCCTCAAAAATAAAGAATTTTGTTGTAATGACCAGTTTTTACACACTCTGCTCATCTTCTCCTACCTGTTTGTATGCTGGTTTGACTCCAGGCATGAGCACCCGGTAACGGTCCACAAACTCCACGAAGGTGTATCTGATGGGATATCCAGCCCGACGGATACGAATGGTCTCCATCATGCCTGAGTACCTGAGCTGACGCACACACAGCTCCCTGTCAAACAGCTGCGGAGAGAAACACAAAGAGAAGTCAATATGAGATTGGGGATGTGGAGCTACAGCTGCTTTAAGTTTGCTTGGGGTGTCCAACATGTGATACACCCTCCAGTCAGGTGTTACCTGCTCTGATTTTGATGAAAACTCAAGGAATTTTGTATTTTGGTCATGTGATGCATCATTGTGGTAATTGTTAGGTCACATACAGGTTTTAAAAAAATGGAGGGAAGATGAAGTCAGGTTTATTTGTATAGCCCAATATGGTTGAAAGGGCTTTACAGGCCCATTCGATGGTTTTTGACCCAACTCTCCATGAAGACGAGGAAAAACTCCCTAAAAAAAAACCTTATCATGTAAGGAAAAAGAAGCCTCAGGAGAGGCAATTCAAAGAGAAATTCCCTCTCCTCAAATGGTGAAGCGTGGCTTAGGTGGGGAAGCGGACAAATACAAAGACATAAAAACAATGAAACATCAAAGGAGGACATAAAACTGCAAATAAGAAGAAAATATATAAAGTTACAGTTCTCATATTAGATCAGATACCGCTGGATAAATATAAAGAACTGAATAAAATGGCACAAAAAACAAAGACACAGAGAGAGAGATGCTTACTTGTGGCTTGTGAATTATTCTATTCTACTCTACTCTACTCTATTCTATTCTATTCTTCAGTATACAGTCAGTAGATAAACACACTCACCATGGGTTTTTTGTATTCGTTGGGTTTGATGCAGCGAACGAAGAACGGCTGACAGACACTCAGAGTTCTCATCAGCAGCTCCAGAGATCGCTTGAACTGACTGCTGAGAGTGGGAGAGCGCTTCCTGGTCTCCGCCCCCTGGACACACACACACACACACACATGCATACACACAAAACACACACNAAAAAAAAAAAAAAGTGTAAAAAGTGTCAGGGTCAGAAACAATGTGGATTCTTCTTTCTCTTCCTGAGCTCTGACACTAAACTTTGTCCTCTTTCTCTTTCTCTAAATATAAAAACCTTTGTCAGGCAGAAATACCGGGTCAGAGTTAAATACCAATCAAACTATTGTTTTATTCCTAAAAAAGGCACCAACTTTATTTGTCTCATGAAGTGCATGGAATCTGATTGTAGGGCAGCTACTGTATTACCTGATTTATATTATTAATTGGGCGTTTACTGATATGAAAAATAAATAACGAAGGTGAAATACACTTTATATGGTAGTAACTGAGAAATAGATGATTGGATATGATACGTGAGATTGCAAAAGTCAGCATGAGAACAGTATGTGCATTAAAGTACAAAATCTTATCTGTCCTGATACATTTGAAGCAACAGTATGAAACTTTTTTCTTGCAATAATAATAAATAAAAAGGATGCGTCTGTGACCCTGCACTAGTCGGAAACTGGCATGTACCATACATGTGAATTTCAGTTTATTTTGCCAATGATAAAGGAAGTGGGAATGAATGGATAAATCTAAGTAGAGAAGATGAGCCAGAGGAAGAGGAAGAGCTTTTCTACTGGAATTACCTTGGGAAAAGTGGCAGCCTGCAGACCGACTGAACTACCAGGAGCACAGCCACACAGAAACTGGCCAGAAGCAGCACACAACACATACAAACACACACAGAGGGGAAGACAGAGAGCTCTGAACCAGACTTTACTCAGAAACATGCGAGGAAGTCATGCTGCAGAAGAGAAAGTGATTTCATCGTTTTGTTTTCTGAGGATTGAGTATAAATCCCTGAAAACAGAATAATGCAAAAAGGCCTGAACTGTGTCTGGAGGAAAAGAGCAAAGACATTTTCTGGGAAACTATTTTGATTTTAACCCAGAAATCAGCATCATCTGGCTGATTATGGATAGCATACGTGTGTGCGTGTGTGTGTGTGTGTTACCATAGTGACATCAGCCTGGAAGATCTGTTTGATGAACTTGTTCTTGGAGGAATGAACCAGCTGGATGATGTCACCATACAGAGTGTCTCTGTTTTTCTCCAGGAAGCCTGCAGGATGCACACGCACATGCAAATGCACATATATAAATGATGATTCATGAAGCACAAAAAATAGAATTTTCCATTAAACTGATAAAATTGATAACTGTAAAATCCTGATTGGCTGCATATCAGGTTAATAATATAATAATATAATACAAAATAATGTAACTTAACAACAACTACTGCTAAAAGTTTACAGAGAAAGACGCTGCAATATGATCTGATTGGATAGATTTTAGTGACTGTATGGTGAATGGGAGCCAATCAGGACCAAGTCCAGCTGCTTTTCCTGGAAAAACCAGAGGGGGAGTCACCACTTCAAAATTCCTTCATCATATACCTTTGAACCTTATAAGGATTTCCACACAGGAAAATTTAATTTGTTTTAAATAAAACAAAACAGACTTTAAATGTTATTTCCTCTCATATAATGGGTAGTGGCTCTAACCTCTTGTTTCGTAGAAAACGATTCCAGCGAAGTGTTGGATACCAAACTGGGTTTCGTAGTTGTTTTTTGGAGGGATGTAGTTGGTGTTGAGTTTATGCTGAAAGTTCAGTTTGTTCAGCATGGTGGTGTCTGTGCCCTGCAGGACAGAGACAAAAAGCATTTCATCCACACTCTCTCCATGTTTACCATCAGGAAACCTGTCTGCCTTGGCCAGCTGCTGGAATTTTGAAGGCAGAGTATTTTGTCATTGTGATATTAGTACTTTTACTCAGAAGTCATGAGAACTTCTTCCACCACTGCTCTGCTTCAGCGTGATGGTACCTTGGGGAACTTGCTTTCCTCATCGATGAGCGAGATGATGTTCATGGGTTTGATGGCGATCATGTCCAGCGCATCCTGGTTGTCGGTGAACTCGATGTGCTGCCAGTTGATGTGCTCCAGGTTGTATTCCTCCTGCTCCAGCTTGAAAACATGACGCACAAAGAACTGCTGCAGGTTCTCGTTGGCAAAGTTGATGCACAGCTGCTCAAAGCTGCAGGAGAAAGACGAGAACACGATAAGAAAAGCTTCCCTCTCCATGAGCTGCTTCTCAAAACTATACAAGACAAGAGAAGTTAACATGGATGTATGTGTGTGTGTGTGTGTGTGTGTGTGTGTGTGTGTGTCTGTCTGAGTGTNTGTGTGTGTGTGTGTGTGTGTGTGTGTGTGTGTGTGTGTGTGTGTGTGTGTGTGTGTCTGTCTGAGTGTGAGTGTTACCTGTTGACAGTAAAGTTCTCAAAGCCAAAGATGTCCAGCAGTCCGATAGAGCGTCTCAAGGTTTTTGGGTGTGTGGATGGAGGCTTGTAAATGGCTGCGTTGATCTTCTCCACAATCCACACAAAGAGGCGGCCATAAATACCCTGCACACACACAAATACATAGACACACACACACACGCATGTAATGTCAAGTTACACATCAAAGTATTAACCTCCTGAGACCTCCAATTTTTGATTCATATCTCTATAAAATGGTTGACAAAGCTTTTCAGTGACATGCTTGAAGGTTTGATGTGTGTGTTTATGTGTGTGTGTGTGTGTGTGTGTGTGTGTGTGTGTGTGTTGTTGTACCTTAACAAATGCATCCCGTACATCCAGAGCTTGTTCCATGCTAAGTGGGGTGGAGACAGTTTCTCCTCTGGTGATCAGAGTCCGGCTGGTCAGACAGTTCATCAGATCTTTACAGTCCACCTACACACACACACACACACACACACAGNAGAGAGAGAGAGAGAAAGAGAGAGAGAGAGAGAGAGAGAGAAAAAGCATTGTTTGCCAACTTATGTTGTTCTCCTGTCCACCTTTAGAGGGAGCTCTCACCCAAATCATTTGGGTATCAAACTATTTCCATGAATGAAACCTAAATACATAACTTTACATTAAACTTGATGTTGTAACTAATTTTTTTGTCCAGTATTTTGTGTGTGTGTGTGTGTGTGTTTCACCTCTAGTAGTATAGCAGCAGTGGTGAGGTGAGGGCTACGGACGACTTCACAGGCATCAAGGTTGTCGTAGGTACGAGCTGAAGGGTCAAAGGTCAACAGGGTAATCTCTGTTGTCTCTCTGTCTACACTCTGGCATCTAAATGTTTTGCATGCATGTGTGTGTGTGTACCTTCATATCTAAGGTTGCCCATGTGTAAAATAGAAGCCAGTAGTTTAGAAATTTCCCAGTTCTCTTTCTCTGTGAACATCAGCACCTACAGAACAGAGAAACGAGCAAAAACTGCACATCCAGTTTGGAAAAGAAATGTCATCATTCACCAATTCAGCATGGAATTTCTTCAGAGAAAACGAGAGTCCAAAAGAGCGCCAGCAACAGCAAGAGTAAACTCCTATCAGGCACATTTTTGCTTTGATTGGGACTCTGGAGTGACATCTTTTGAGGTGATTTTTTTAATATGGAGGGAAAACAACATGTTACTCAGCAAGAGGAAGACCTGCTGAGTTACAGGTTGTAGTAAACAGTGTTTAGGTGGTAGCGGCGGGTGGAGCTTCAGCACGATTTGATCAGTACCTTCATTGCAGAGCAGATGTTGGAGTATTCTTTCATGTCGTCACGTCCGTCACACACGGTGCAGTTACCCTGCAGAGAGACAGCCAGTAAGTACAGCGAGTTACCTCATGATGGTTTGTTGTAGTTTTGTTTTTCATGCAGCGCAAAGGATTTCTCCTTGTATGATTGGTGAATGGTACCAGTACCTCAAATTTGTACTTAAACCATACCACCCATTGTTCATGTTTGAACCTAATAAATTCATTTTTCATACATGTAACATTACTGACAATCATTTCCCAAAGCATACTACTGGAACAGTGAATTAAAAATGTTTTTCCAGACCGCCATTGGTTTCAGTTCATTCTGGTACACTATTAAAATCAGCTTGTTGATACCTGAAACGTTCTTGGGATAGGTAATCCATCATCGTGGATAAGATCTGTATTCAGGTTTTTTCGAAATTTTGTAATTTTAGCATTTAAGCATATGAAAAGCACAGAGTGAATCTATGTCTCAGCCGGAAAATATAGTCCCAAAAGAAGATCTGCGTTTATCAAAAAATTTAAGTGACTGTGACTTCATAAGGCTGCATAACTATTAGCAGATGAAACATGGATTTTTAAGGTGGGTGTATCGCTTGAATATTTGATTTCGAAAAATTAAGAGATTTTGCAAAATATCAGGAAAATGGAAATNGTGTATCGCTTGAATATTTGATTTCGAAAAATTAAGAGATTTTGCAAAATATCAGGAAAATGGAAATATGGTTTTATCGTTTGGGAAATGATGGTCAGTAACCTTACGTTCATGAAAATTAAGTAGGCTCAATACTCACTATTGTCAGGTAGGTGTAGTCGGTGGCTTTGCTCAGGCTGAGCTTCTTCTTCTCGTCTGCAGTCATTCCCTTCAGCATGCAGTAAAAGATGTGATAGTTTCTCTCATCATAAGCCTGCGGAGAGCAAAAAAAGAAAGAATAAATAAGAGAAGCAAAATGTTGATAAAAATATTAAATTTGATGCCCCACATTGATTGCCTCTGTTTTTATTTGTTTATGTCGTACCTGTCGACAGACTCTGGATTTCTCCAGCAGGTACTGCTCTATCTTGGCTCCCTCTATGGCGCCCCTCTTGTTGAAATGGATGTCGATGTATTTCCCAAAACGAGACGAGTTGTCATTGCGGATGGTTTTAGCATTACCAAAGGCTGTGGAAGGACAGGAGAGAGAAATAGATACACAAGTGTTTGCACAAGCCCACATGAGGTTTTGCATATTTATGTGCATCCCCCCGGCCAACAAATAGGGAAACAGAATGTACAAATTCTTCTTAATGTCAAATCAAAAACTGGTAGATATGCAATAAAAATACAAATGAAAATTCAGCCTCAGCTTTTAACCTATCTCCAAGGATGGATTAGCCATGGGCATCCGTTGTATGGCGTCCACGGACGAACACCAGTCAAAGCCAGTGCTTTGGTCAAGGGCACTGACAGGAGAATTAAGCCTAACATACATGTTTTTGATGGTGGGGGAAACCGGAGCACTCGGAGGAAACCCATGCAGGCATGGGGAGAACATGCAAACTCCACACAGAAAGGTCCTGCCCCAATCAGGGAAATGAACCTAGGACCTTCTTGCTGCGAGATGACAGTGCTAACCACTGAGCCACCGAGCTTCCACTTCAGACATGCAGTGGTGAGTGAGGCCTTAAATGGCTGTAGTATGGCATAATGTTGCCATATTGGTTTTCATTTAGGTGTCGTATTCACAAAGCGTTGGCTTAGAGTGTAAATGATCACACCTACACCACCTGAGACGTATTTCCTGGGAGTCTGAATGTTTCGTCTTTGATGGTTTCTGGTGAGGCTCTGATCAATGTCTCTGCTGAGCCATTACATAACAATTACTTGTTTGTGTGTGTGTGTGTGTGTGTGTGTACCTTCTAGTATAGGGTTTGCCTCCAGGACCTGTTGTTCTATCCAGGAGTGTTGACCACTGATGGCTGCCAGGAACTGAAGTATCAATTTGGTGCTTTCTGTCTTCCCTGCTCCTGATTCACCACTGTTGGTGACACACACACACACACACACACACACACACACACACACACACACACACACACACACGTCAAGCAGGCACTATATCTTACTCTTAGGATTTGCCTCTCTTCTTGTTTGTATTTAATTCAATCTATTTTAATCTAGGAAAGCTCAGTTTGCACCGTGTGTTCTTTCTGTCACAATGCTGTCCTGCATATTCAAACATTTCTGCTTCTATACACAAAAAAAGAGCCTTGCTCAAAGGCAACCAAATCAGTATTAGCATTGGGAGGGGAGATTGTTGCTCATTCATTTACCCAAGTTGCCAGGCAATCAGCAACAAACTCTGAGCCACAACTGCACTTTTCAAAGGCCAAGATAATACTTTTTATGAAGGTGTTTGTGCTACGTTTTCAATTAATTACTTATCCAATACCAGTCTGAGTAGGTCATGCTCTTGAACTGAGCCACATGTTAGAGGTTTCACGGACTAAACTATTAGTTGGCCCTGAGCGATCATGGACTAGCCATGGACAGTATGATTTTATCTAGAATCATGAGACTTGATGAGCATTTCATACCTTTTTCTTTTGCCAATTAACTGAGCAAAAAAAATAAAAAAGAAAAAAAAGGTGGCAGATTATAAAAGTACAGGACCTGTTTTTTTTTTCCTGTCCTGTTTCTAAACATAATTTTTTGGAGATGACCACGCTGCACACATTCTTTCCCACCTGATGATGCAGCACTGGTCTCGGTTGTTCCTCTGCATGTTAAAGTAGCAGTTGTCTGCGATGGCAAAGATGTGAGGCGGCATTTCACCAATTTTCTTGTTGGTGTAGAGGCGGATTTGGTCAGCCGTATAAATGGGCAACAGCTGGTAAGGGTTGACGGCCACCAGGATGGAACCAGTGTACGTCTGTGCATTGAGAGACAGATACTTAATCATGGAGCATCCAGTTTTAGGTTTGAACGTATAAGAAACAGACGTTCAGTGATCGAGGAGTCAAGTTTTATATGATCAGATGTTGTGCATGCCACACAACAGCATTCAGGCCCAGTCGCTGCAACAATATACATAGCTATGGAGCTAAGCCTGTGTCATAAAAGAAATAAAACTTTGTAAATTCAAGTGAAGGGATCTCGAAACTAAACTATTTGACTTTTAATTAAATTCATTTTAGGAGTTAATGTGTCACAACAGGACACAAAACTTTGGCCTGTAAAAATATCATCATTTCTGCCCAGTCTGTAAACAACATACAAGACCCCAAAAACATGAAACGCGATTTCAGAGGCCTCAATTTCTATTTACAGAGTGACTGTGCTATCAAAAATGGATCAGGTGACAATCAAATGCGGAAGAATTTTCTAAAATCAAGCCATATTTTCCTCGATTCTACAGTACTTCAGTGATCTGACATTCAGATACTGACAGTAATTTCTAGAAAATTCCTGAGACAAGTTTGTTTGTGCTAGAAACAGTTTGAAATATCTATCAAATATCGCGGAGTTATCTTGTGGAACGAAAATGTACATTTAATGGATTCCTATGTGTCTTGTCTATGTACAAAAAGAGACTTAGAAATGTCCTTTGATTTGCAAACATTTGATTTGCAATAATAATGAATCACTTTTAGAAACTGTTGCTCATACCATAAATATGGCAGTTATTCCTACTTCTCTGTTTTTCATTTTTTAACTAACTCTATAGTTATACAGTATGTGTTATTTTTAATTCAAAATGTATTTGTGATTTTATATGCTTGTATTTTATCTTTTTTATGTCTTCTGGGTGTGGTTTCATACAAGCCATTTCAGGTTTCTACCACACTCTCACACATCCTTTTATATTTCTTTCATGTATTTTATAATTGTGTGTGAAAACAAATAAAAAAAAACTAAAACTAAAACTAAAAATAATCTCACTGAAGGGGCAGTTTCCCCTGTTTTAAGAAAAAAGACTTAGTCACATGCTTGTTACACGCGTGATTTTGTGATGGCTGCTCACGTGGCAGTGTCAGGAGGAAAGCAGTGAGCAGAGGGGGAGGAGAGGCTGGATGAAAGCCAGAGGTGACGCGGGTCTCGTAGCTCAGATGGTGGAGGATGACAATGAGAACGTATTGGTGTTCAACACTGGAGAATGGGCAGCCATGTTGGAAACGAAGCAACATGCACCCAGGCTGCAGCGCTGAGCTCAGTTAACACTAACA
This sequence comes from Lucifuga dentata, assembly GCA_014773175.1. Classification (NCBI taxonomy): domain Eukaryota; kingdom Metazoa; phylum Chordata; class Actinopteri; order Ophidiiformes; family Bythitidae; genus Lucifuga; species Lucifuga dentata. Next base: position 56,077 of record VXCM01003922.1, read on the forward strand.
GTGAGTTAAACATTCCCATAATGCATTGTGACTTATCCTGCAGAAACCTGATACATCCAAAGCATCAACTTTTCAGAAAACCATTTTCCCTTCGATGCCCACTCAGTTTTGTCTTTGACTCAGAATCATAAAAATTCTCATAGCAGCCAAATATCACAGAAAATAAAGATGTGAAAATTCTACAGAGTAAAATAAAATGAAAGATGTGTTTTATTCCATAACAGCATACCTATTGTAAAAGGTGATGTTTAGACTAGATCAGTGCTGGCATGAAAGCAAAGCACTCAAAGGATTTTTAAATGATGGGTCACTCTATGAGCTGTCCTTACACAATATTTATGGTTTCAATGGTGTGGTTGATTGATAAGTTCTGAGCCTCATAGGATATGAGTAAGGAATGTAATATTTTTCTGGAAGTAATATAATTCCTCATATGTTTTTGCTCATCACCTGCATTCTTATGAGCTCAGTCTTACAAGTTGAGGTACCCAAGGCTCTGTTGAGTTCTACAAGACAGACAAACTATGTCAGCGTGAAGCATTTATGTTACTTGTTACCCAAGATTGTGGCTTTGAACTAGTTAAGTCACCTGATTTGCCCTTTCACCTCTTCCCAAACATAAAAAAGACTTAAACTAGGACCCATTTGGAAAGATATGTCTTTTTATCCTGGGCTCAGAATTTATCAAATAACCTTTGTGGACTCATTCGTGCATTCAAAAATTACATGATATACAACATTTATTCAAACTCTTGCAATTGCAAATTTATGAAGCACTGAAATGAAGCATGTTCAAAGTGTGTAACATGCATGCAACATGCTTTTTTTTTCTTTTTTTTTTACTGACAAAACTTTGTCAAAATGTACTGTAAAGATTTTATGAGTCAAGCAGCATCAATTCTGCTATTTAGAGATCGCCTGGGTGCCTGGGCAGCCCAGGGCTGATGTCTCTGCCTAGCCATGCTGACTTACCCGACCACCACAGTTTGTCTTTAGAGGAAACAGGAAGGAAAAGAACAGAGAATAAAGAACCAAGAAATGTAGGAGAGAGTAAAAAACTGTTCACAGCAGAAGAAAGAGGTTGGATTTGGTACATCAGATTGTGCCAGGGCTAGTCAGAACATGAAAACTCTGAAGAAAGGTTAAAAAAGTGGTCCTGATAAGGGACAGAAATGATTCCAAAGACAATGCACAGCATGCAGCTTTTAGTTTTAGGGAGCAGAAACTGTACACATCAATATACCACTTATCAGAAACAGTCACACATAAGTTTCTCCTTGTATCTGATGAGCAAGGTGTAGTTTCATATCTGCATCAGTGTAGTAGTATAATGACAGTATTGTAGTAATACTTACATATATGAGTTTCTCCCTGTATCTGATGAGCAAGTTGCGGAGGATACCGGCTTCATTCAGATCTCCCAGGCGGATCATGTCCTCTACCCCGTGGATGGAGGTAGGGTGCATGGGCTTGATGTTGGTGGCATTCTGGGGGGAAATCCAATGCTCCTGGGGGGGGGATGTGAAGTTATAGGACTTGACAAAACAAGCAAAAATTGATGCAATTGATGCATTCACCCAGAGAACAAACTAAAGTGTTTAACTTGAGAAAGAACTGCCAGTAAAGAAACATCTAAATGTGAAACAAACAATACTATATCATCAGCATAAAGGAAAATCCTATGCAGAATAAGACTTTACAGTCCTAAAAATGCTCTGAATAGAATTTATGTAATGTGAAAGAAAAGCTGAGCATTCAAAGAGCACACGTGAGATTTCAGCACTTACATTTCCTTCATCATCTACCACCTGGATCTGTCCTGAGTCACAGAGTTTGACCACAGCACCAATCGGCACCTCAAACTCCCGACCCGTCTTTGGGTCCAACCAGACATAGTCGCCCTAAAAAAAGAGCCAAACACATCCAGAATCAGGGCCAGAACCCACACCAGGACAAGGAATGGATCATTATTGGAATTAGAATCAGAAATGAAATCACCATCAGAGAGAAATAAAATTAGATGTAGGACCATCACCTAAACCCTCACCTAAAAAGGGATTAGGATCAGAACCTCCTGAACTAGAACTGGAGTCAAGACCAAAATAAAAATCAGGATCAGAATAAGAGTTATAGCCACAGAAAATACAGCATAACTTTTGTTTTTTTTTTGGTCATAAAAAAAGACAAAAAAAATCAAAAACAATTCAAACGCATTAATCCAGGTTAAATATAATCTGGAGAAATGATAATTTGTTAGCACTGTCTTATTCTAAAGTGAACTGGCCTTTACTTCACTAAGTGAAAAGGTCAGAAATGAGTGTGCAGGGTCAATAAATAAATTAGTGTGAAAATGGCTTAATCTGTTGGCTTGGTACAGATGGAAAGATGATCCTGGACTGACTCAAGCATGGTCAAAAAAACTAAAGATATACCACAAATTTGTCAAAGTGGGCAGGAAACACTTCTGACCAGCAGACAGGTATTATGTGAGGGGAAGAGAAAAGTTAGTACAGGAAAGGTGCATCCATGATGTCAAGACATTTCTAAAAGTCATTTGCAGTGTTTTGGTGTCTCATAACCAGTAAAACATTTTAGATTTTTTTTTTTTTTTTTTTTGTAATTTTCTACTTCTTTATGTTAAAGATGTTATGTGATATGATGTTTAATGTTAAAGATAGGTTAAATTAAGTAACTTCAACAAAAACACGCTGTGATGGATTTCCTATCTGAAGCATATCTCAATCTCAACAAGTTGATTTTTATAGCAAACTGGAATGAGCTGAAACCAATGCTAGTCTGGAGGGTAGGAAACACAATTCTAAAATGTACTACACCAGTAGTATATTTTGGAAAATGATTGATAGTAAGGAAGGATGTATGTGGGTTGTATTTATTGGGTATAAACATGCAATATCACCGGTGTGCTCCTTTAAAGAGACTTTTGTGATCTTTGTAATTATTGTGAAAGTAATTTTTTACTTTCAGCTTTTCAAGGTTGAATGTATTATGAAATGATAGCATGAGTAACGACCTATGCTAAAGCTAGCTGCTCAGAAAAACTGCCACAAATTGTTGCCTCTGTGTTTGTGGTCTTTAGTTACATGAAAGGCACATGCATGCATGAACACACACACACACACACACACACACACACACACACAAGTACAGTTAAAATTTTTAAACACAGTTTTCAGACATACAATTATGATTCATGATATGTGGAACAGAAAACCACATTATGATCCTCACAAAACTCTTTTACGCTCTATCTGAAATAACACAACATAGCTGTCTCACACATGTACACACACACAAACACACACACAGTGCTGAGACCTAGAATTAATGTTCATTAAACATGGAAACGCACACAGGTGCATTACTCAAGACAAATCCCTCAGTATCAAGCATACAATTATGATTCATAAAACTCTAAACTCTATACACACACACAGAAGTATACCGGCAGTAGTGTGCTGTGTTTCATCGCAGTGTTCACGTTCCGTATCAGCGCCCATTTGGCCTGATCCTTCTCATAGAGCTCCACATAATCCCGACGTTTGTACATCTTTACATAGACTCGCACAGTCTGCCAATATCCAGCAATGGATGTGTAATATTCCAAACACACACTGTGAAATATCCAAATCTACAGTCTATACACACAGTGAAAAGTGTGTAAAATTATCTTCCACATTTATGGAACTGCTGCTGGTGGGTGTATGATTTTGTATCTTCCAGGTACACAGTAATGAGAATAATGGATAAAATGTCCAAATATCCTCATAAAATGTCAAACCAAGACCCTTTAGACTTTAGCTTAGCTCCATATGGAGGCATTTATAACTCAAAATAATGATTAATAGTCCAGAGATCTGTAAACAATGCACTGAAACATCCCAAATCCTCAAGGATCAACAGGTGTAATTCTTCATAGGGTCAATTCCAGCTCGGATCACATGTCACCATCACTTTTTCTCTCATTATCTCTCTATCTCCTCTCCGGGTTGATCTAAAAAAAGTTGAAATGCCTGTAAAATAATGTCAGAATAAAGGAATAAACAATCCAGCAAGCGATATATTATCGTCCAAATCATCCTCAAATAGAGCATCCTGCTTTGAGAGCTTTGTTGAGTATCATCATGTCTCTCAATATTTCTTGTTCAGTGTACACTGCCTTTTAAAGCTGAAGTATATGTCAGAATAAAAAGACATCTCATTAAAATCGTGTCCTTCTTTTATTCGTCCACTTCCATTAATGAAAAATCACCAACAAGGTTCCTGTGTTGTAAAAGTTTGGGATGATCCTTCATGTGCAGTCACTTTCTTCTGCTCTCTCTCGCACACACACTCACACTAACCCAGCCCCCCACAACCTCCTGTGTTACCAATGGCAACATGATGTCACTTCCCCCTCAGGTGTGTCCTACACTGTGGGATGTCTACATATAAATACACTGTCAGCCTTTTGATGCTGCGGTTTATATTCTGCAGTTTATGCATGATTTATACTTCCAGAAAAAAAAATTATGTTTTTTTTTAACATATGAATTTGATTAAAATTCAAATACATAATTTGGAGTTTTTTTCTTAGTAATGAAAAATCCACATTTTTTGGTTTGCCAGCAGATCATATTTGAAATACATCCTGTTTTCTTGCTGTTAATTAATGCAAACAAGTTTTAAAACATTAATATGTTAGATTTAGTTGTTTTTACTGTTAGTCAATTAAAACTATTGTCAAATTCAAAAGTACTACTAATATTATTACTACTGCTGCTAATACTAATACCACTAATATCAATCATACAGAATTTTAAAACAAAAATATAAGAACAAGAAATGTCAAAAGACTACAATATCAAGCCTAACAGCTCCTGCAGATATTCTGTGTATGTTGGAAATGTTTGGAGAGCATGATCAGGTTTTTGTAAATTTCATGTCAATCTACCCATTGGATTGTGATATTGTTGTATACCAGTGCAAATTTTGGTTTGATGGTGCCGCTGTACAAAGGGTCAGGGCTTCATTAAAAAATTAGCTAATTTCATAGAAACAGATGGACTGATCAACCAAATGCCTTTCATCTTCTCACAGGTACCATAGCAACAAAGACATCCTCATTTGCTTTTTTTTTTTTTTTTTTTTTTGTTAAAGTGCAAATGTAGCAAAAAATGAAATAAACATTAAAAAAAAAGAAGAAGTTTCTTACTGGGTCTAATATTATAGTAATAAAGTGAGTATCATAAAACCTGTCAGGGATTAGCTCCTTCAAGGACAAACAAGAATAAAACAATACAGAACTCAAAGGCGCTGGAACACAGACATACAGAAGGAAAAAACAGAGAAGTCTGGATGGTGTCCTGTCTGACACACAACTTCCTCCTCTGTCTACTATAACAATTGTTTTTCTGCTCCTCTTTCATTGAAACACTGTTGTTTGTTTGTTCCTTTTTTCCTTTTTTTAGACGGAAGATAGAAAGATGCAAAAAAGTGATGAAAGGATTTAAGCAGAGGAAGTGATATCAAGAGCAGAATGAGATGAAAGGATAGGGGAGATGAATCTACTGTAGAGGAATGAATGAAGGTGTATGGGAATGGAAAGGAGGTGAAGGATGATGAGAGAAAGAAAGAAGGATGTAGACACATAGATAAGAATGGAAAGATAAGGAAACAAAATAAAATCGAGGGAAATTATATGACAGGAAGGAGAAACTAAAAGAAAAAAGGGACAAAAATGAGGAAAGGAAATAAGAGATGAACAGCCTAGAGGTGTGTGTTATGGGATGGGATTTTGGTGTGTGTGTGTGTGTGTGTGTGTGTGTGTGTGCTTGTTAGTGTAACACACACACACACACACACACATATATATGTCAGTTTAATTAAGTAAATACTCCAACTGGCAAACTGAGCAACCTGAACATTACACCATACACCTGTCTGTATCTCTCTCTCTCTCTCTCTCTCACACACACACACACACACACACACACACANTCTCTCTCTCTCTCTCTCTCTCACACACACACACACACACACACACACACAAACACACAACTGTGCTGTGACAGCGTAAAAGGCCGAACAGCAACAACACCAAACTATCAGAAACCACATGGTAAATTATTTATGGAAGCATGATCTGTTTGGTGTCCCCTCTCTTCTGTCTCCTCTTTTATCTCTCTCTTTCTCTCTCTGTTACTGTATCTTTACCTATCTCTTTCTCTTGATCTCTACCTTTATCATCCATTTATCCATCCATCCATCTTTCCATTTTCTTGCTTAACTTCATATCAGACAGGTTTCACTACTGATAGCTATGATGTGTATTTGGCTGCAGTTCAGTTCAGTTACACTTATTAGCAAAAACAGAAAGCATGTTTAAAGCTGAATCTTCCATTGATTATTTTTTTAAAAACTTAAGTATAAAAGAATTACTGACCAAAATATAAATATGTATGCATGAGAAAAGCCATAAACTCTAAAATGTACAAGTTAGTCAGGCACTTAAAAAAAGAGTACAATGCACTTGATTACGCTTTTTACACTGACCTGTGGTTCATGAAAATAGGGCGCTCTTAATTTGTCCTTTACAGGGATGTACGTTAGCAATTTGCCGGTGTGCGTGTTAATTAGCCACATTTATCAGGTTTACCAGGCTAGCAAATACATAAGGATCTGAGTTACTGCATGTATCATGAATAAACTATAATTTGTCATTTGTAATCAGCTAGGATACAGTTTAGCTCCATAAAAATAAAAAACTAAATAAAAAAGTTTAGCTCCACTTTTTAGGCTAACGGTCCGTAACAAGTAGAGCTGAACCATAGCACTAAAGAGCTAACAATATAAAAGTAGAACTAAACTATAACAGTAGAGCTAACAATATAAAAGTAGAGATAAACTATATAATCATAGTACTAACAGTGTAAAAGTAGAGCTAAACTGTATTGTAGTAGAGCTAACGGTATAAAGGTAGAGGTGAACTATATAACAGTAGAGCTAACAATATAAAAGTAGAGCTAAACTGAATGAATATGAAAGTAGAGCTAAACTGTAGAGCTAACAGTATTAAAGTGGAACTAACTGTAGAGCTAATGGTATTAAAGTGAAGCTAAACTGTAAAGCTAACGGTATTAAAGTGAAGCTAAATTGTAGAGCTAATGGTATTAAAGTAGAGCTAAACTGTAGAGTTAACGGTATTAAAGTAGAGCTAAACTGTAGAGCTAACGGTATTAAAGGGAAGCTAAACTGTAAAGCTAACGGTATTAAAGTGAGCTAACGGTATTAAAGTGGAGCTAACTGTAGAGCTAACGGTATTAAAGTGAAGCTAAACTGTAGAGCTAACGGTATTAAAGTGAGCTAAATAGTAGAGCTAACGGTATTAAAGTGGAGCTAACTGTAGAGCTAACGGTATTAAAGTGAGCTAAATAGTAGAGCTAACGGTATTAAAGTGAGCTAAATAGTAGAGCTAACGGTATTAAAGTGAAGCTAAACTGTAGAGCTAACAGTATTAAAGTGGAGCTAGTAGACCTAAAAGTTGAGCTAATATAGAATGTTTTACCTGCACTTGTGTACGTTAGAGCAATATACTACTGGCCTTACAAAAAAGGACTACTACTTTAAACTCATAGTGAAGTACAGTATTCTCCTCTAAGAAATTTCCTCATACCTGTAAATATAACCACACCTGATAGTACACAAGTGCAGAGACATGAAGTCATTACATATAGCTGTGGGTGTTGGTCATGACGTTCTCTCTCTTCTCCCATCACAGCCATCAATTTTTAATTAAGGGCATGCTGTTTTCACACGTGGCTGTGGAGGCCTTTAGAGCCTTTTTACCAGAAACATCTAAGGATCAGTGCAGCCCGGGGTAAACTAAACACTCATTACAGCACATGGAGACAGCAATCAAGAAGCAACTGATGGTCACAGATGAGTAGCTTGTTTTCAAACTGGTTTTCTCTCATACAAACAAAAACTGAATTATAAATTGTTTGGCAGCCATCTCTCATTTGAGCATTTTGAAGATTTCCCACTTTAATTTGAGGTTCGACCAGCAACAAACATGTCAAACCTGACATACCCTGGGAGCAGCAAACTCCACTTAGAAGTGACCAGGGCCATGCTGACCTCTTCCCTGCAGGGAATTGTGCTCATGTTTTCCACATGGTAGGTAGACATACAGTGGAGTCCAAAGGTCTGAGACCACATTGAAAATCTGTGATGTTTTTCATGTAAATGTGGAAATAATCAGAAAGTCTGACATCACAAGAAGCTCTTTGGAACATTGTCAAATCATGCTGGGATAACTTGGCTCATCAGGTTTTGCACAAACTTGTGGAGTCCATGCCAACTGGAGTGCATGCTGTCATTAAAGCAAAAGGAGACATACCAAATACTAAGATATTCTGAAATTTATGGACATTTTTCAAAGATTCAACTTTTCACTGAAATTATTAAGATGATATTATCATTTGTAATGAAAAATCTTGTATTAAATTCAAAAAGAATGCAAAATAGAAGCAATTGCACAGTGGTCTCAGACTTTTGGACCCCACTGTATGAACCTTTACAATAATATCAACCATTTCCATACTGCTGCGAGCAACTTGTGAATGTAAAAAAAAAACAATAAAAAAATTATGGGCTCAAAGAAGGCATTACCATGTAGAAGCAAACCACTTCTCTATAAAGACTGAAACTGATATAACCAAGATGACACTGGACTGATTCAGGGTGCAGGGCTTCTGCTCTTGTTGTACAACACACACCATGTTTTGGACATACATGACTGAGACATGCGACAGCATCTGTGAGCAGGATGGCTGTGATGTCATGAGCGTGCTGCCGGTGGCTGATGGCTATGGGTTCTCATCAGCTCTTCAGGTAAATAATTCAAACCTGACAATGAGCTCGGTGTTTTCTTACGCCTGCTGACTGCTAAGTGTGACTCTTCTGTGGGATGGTAACTCATCACACAGTGGACAGACAGGCAAAATAGGGCCTTCAAAGATGAGACTTAAAGGAGCATACTGACAATTTTGCATGTTTGAGCCCAAATACAACCCGCATAAAAGTTACATTACTGACAACCATTTTCCAAAACATACCACCGGAGCTATTACAATGTTTCTCCTACCTTTCAGACTGCCATTGGTTTCAGTTCATTCCAGTACGCTATAAAAATCAACTTGTAAAGACTTGAAACATACTTGAGATAAGTAATCCATCACAGAAAACACAATGTCTATTAAATTTTTGTTGAAGTTACTTAGTTTAACCGATCCAACACAGAGCTACATGGAACAAAATGTATTTCTTCACCAGGGAATATAATCCCAGGAGAAGACTGCTTTTTACCAAGAAATTTAATTACCCATGCCTGCTATATTTGGATGTATGTATTAGCAGGTGAAATATTGAATTTTAATGTGAGTGTATCCGCAGAATATTTCTTCTTCTTCTTTTCCTTTCGGCTTTCCCTTCAGGGGTCACCACAGCGAATCATCTGCCTC
>VXCM01003923.1:0-48738 GCA_014773175.1 Lucifuga dentata
GGCAGATGATTCGCTGTGGTGACCCCTGAAGGGAAAGCCGAAAGGAAAAGAAGAAGAAGAAGATCCTGTTAGGAAGCAGCACAGAGGCCGCCAGGATGCTACAAAACACGATTCCGTTTTTGTAGTCGTTTACATTTCTCAGTGTGTGTTTATGAGCTGTGGCACAGCGTTCCTGATATACACGGAGTTTGAACAGTCGTGAGAAATAAATGATGGTTGTGGTTTGTAGTTAGTTTTCTAACCATATTTCAGAATTAACGTGTGGAAGAATACAATGTAAAAAGGCTTGCAGTGTGTGTTGCGTAGCTTTTGTGGGGACTTATTTATATGTACGTTGTCTTTGGAATGTCCAGTGGCTGTTAACTTATGGACTACGACAGAAGCGTGTTTGCTTGACTCAGCAAAGTTTGGAGCCAGTAGAAATCATTCTTGCATAAAACTGACTATTGGTGTGTGATTCTTCCTCCAGCGTACACACACATTCAGCCGCACTCTCTGCTGCAGCAGCACAAGCCGCAGCAGCAGCAGCAGCAGCAGCAGCAACAGCAACAGCAACAGTTTGTGGTCCATCAGAGCCAAGGCACCCAAAGGACGCAGGGCCAGCTACTGCAGACGGCCTCAATTCAGCCGTCGCAGCACCCGGTCCCCGTGCTGCCCAAACCTGCTCCCCACCAGCCCTCTACCCCCAGCCAACAGGCCACCATCTTCCACTCCACCATCAGTCCCCACGCCCTTCACTCCTCCCTCAGTCACGCCAAAGCCCAGCCCGTCCAGCTCACAGCCATCAACCTCCAAATACAGCCAACGGTCAGTGCAGTTTCTCACACACACACACACACACACACACACACACACACACACTTTCTGCATCTCCAGATGTTTTGCAGCTGTTTTTTTTATATATATATATATGTATGTAGCTAAATCAAATTTTGCTGGCATAAAAGGTAAAATGATTGAAAACTATATTAAAAAAGCAGAGCCACTGAACTTGTTCTTTCATCTGTTCGGTGAATGGATGTGTGTGCACATCACAGTCACTTAATGAACAGCAAAACTGACATTTTTTCCACTTTACAGCCTGACGTTTTGTGCCTTTGTTCCATTCATGAATGTGGTATTTTAATGCGATAACCAACAAAACAAAAATTACTGTTCCAACACCACCCACAGAATTCAATTCTATTCCAAGTCGTATTAAAAAAACATAGGAAACTTCTGAGTTTGGGATTCCCGGTGTAATATTTTCCTGCTGGTGTAATATTTTCCTAGCCTAATGGTTTTGACTGACAGTTGCTGATCTTTGTGTTTTAATACTTTCTCAGACGTCCTCTCACATTATTTCTTTCCTTCATCTTTGCTTCCTAACGCACATCAAAGGCCTCTCGACTGGTTCAGGGGAGTAAAGATAAGCCAACCTCTCTGGTAGTCAGAGAGACGTGTCCGACCCCCGCTGCACAGCAGCAGCAACAACAGCAGCAGCAGCAGCAGCAGCAGCAGCAGCAGCAACCAGCTGCTTCTCCATCACAACCCAGCAAGCCTGTAGAGCAACACAAAGTCGACCCAGCCACACCTGCTGTCCAGCCACAAGGTACGAATCAGCTTCTTGTTTTTCTTTTTCTTTCACTTTGTCTGCTGCTAAATCTCTTTTTAGAGAATACTCACTTTGGTAAATAAGGTCTAAAACAGAAACAATATTACTTTCTGTTTCAAAATGTTAACTATTTTCAGCTAGAACATGGAAGGTTTTGCATATTCTAAATGATGTTTAGGCACATATTTGTTGGCAACAATGGCAGGAGCAGTGGAAAGTAAAGCAAGGCTAAATATGTACAGAACTCATTTTATTTAGACCTATATATATATATATAGCTATTAAAATCAATATGTAGAGACTTCAAACGCGCTTAAGTAATCCATCACAGTGAACAAAACATGCTATTACATTTTTTGTCAAAGTGATGTAATTTTAGCGTTTCAACATGGATTCAATATGGAACTACACAGAAAAAACACGTACATCTTTGCCAGGCCAATATAGAAGACAGCTTTTAAGGATAAATGAAAATGTCTGCTTTTTATAATCGTGCGCAAGTGTCAGCAGGTAAAACATTGAATGTTAAAGGACCATACCTGCCATTTTGCATGTTTGAGCCTAATATATTCAGGTTTCATACACATAATGTTACTGACAATCATTTCCCAAAGTATACTACTGGAACGGTAAGTTAATTTTTTTTTTTCTTACATTCCAGACAGCCATTGGATTCAGTTCATTCTGGTACGGTATGAAATCAACTTGTTGATACCTGAAACGTTCTTGGGATAGGTGATCCATCATCGCAAACAAGACGTGTATTCAAGTTTTTTTTTTCAAAGTTATGTAATTTTAGCGTTTAAGGGCAATAAAAAGTGCAGAGTGAATGTATGTCTCCACTAGGGAATATAGTCCCAAAAGAAGACCTGCGTTTATCGAAAAATTTAAACGACCGTGACTTCATAATGTTACGTAACAATTAGTTGGCGAAACATTGATTTTTAAGGTGGGTGTATCACTTAAATATTTGATTTTGAAAGATTTGGGGATTTGGCAAAATAACATGTTATGTTTTGGAAAACAGTTGGCAGTAATGTAACATGTATGTGGGTGGTATTAGGCTCAAACATGCAGAATCACCGGTATGGTCCTTCAAGGTTGTTGGATGCTATTTCAAAACAGGCAACTCATCTAAAGAAGTGAGAAGTTCTGAGATGATGCAACGTAAGTTGGCAGTGTCTGTTAAACAGAAAGACTGTGCCAGATGCGCTGCTAAAATCCAAATGAATACTACACACCCAAAAGCCTTCAGCAATCTCCCATCAAACAGAAAGCTGATGAAACAATGAGCCGCCGGAAGGCTTCCATTTTCCTTCCAGATGAAAGTGAAGGAGTGATCAAAGTGTCTGTCTGAGCTTTTGTAGTGAGCCGTCAGAATGTGACTGTTTTTTTTTTTTTTTTTTTTTTTTTTGATTTCCTGATTTGTACCATGGTTCACAAGTATCACACTCTGGTCAGTGTCATCTTTGACTTTTATATCAAAGACTTGCAGACAACAAACTAATCTCTTTTCCAGTAACTTACAAAGATGCATAGCTGCTAATTGATGTGTTACCTGCTGTGGGGAGTTGACATTTTTTTTTTTTTTTTNTTTTTTTTTTTTTTTGTTTTTAGTTTTCATCTCTCTGACCACCGTCTGAGGTCTGACACATGCTCGATTCTTATGGTTCCTTTGGAGAATGAAAATCTGTAAACACTGAGCAAGTCCGTGTCTTGATATTCTGGAATTAAGCAGGTTTTGTTTTCGGCTTGTTTTATATTTTTAAAAGACTAGATCCTATGATCGTTCATCACTACATGTAGCAAATCGAATGTGATCTAAGTTCTTTCTAGTTGGAGGAAATGGAATGTAGATGGAATGTGTCTGTGGTGTCACATGCAGTCAAATACAGCTAAAAAGCTTTTACTTCTGTATTTTTACACCACTGCATTTTTAGCTAGATGATTTGGATAAAAAGGGACAAAGCAGGTTCTGTTAAGTGATTTGACTTTGGCAAAGATGACAGCAGCATAAACGATGTTGTGTCATTTTTGATGGACTAGTTTCGAGACTGATTTTCTTTCAGATTGTGGGGAATGGTGCTAATGCTGTGTTTCTTGTAAGATGAAACATTCTGCAAAGCCGCAAAGTGCTGTGTGTGGCCGGTGAGCCGTGATGTGCAGAGTGGGAAACAATTTTTATCCACAGCCCACAGAGTCTGATGGGTTCTAAAATACACCCAAAGTTGTTTTTTTCTTTTTTATTTTTTTTTTTCGGGCTATCTAAATAATAGAATTTTAAGAAAAGAACTTCAGAGCAGTTTCAGTCTGTCTCTGCCACAGTCACTTATTGAGAAGATAAGCTTAAAGGACTATACCGGTGAGTTTGCATGCTTGAGCCCAATAAATGCTGCCGACATTCACATTATGTTACTGCCAACCATTTTCCAAAACATAAAACCGTGTTTTAGTTCTTGTTTTTTGCCAAATCCCTTAATTTTTCAAAATCAAAAGTTCAGGTTAAAACTCACTCAGCTTAAAATTCAATTTTTGCCTGCTAATACTTAGACATGAATGTCATTTTAATTTCTCAGTTAAAGCCGTCGTCTCCTGGGACTATATTCCCTGGCGGACACATAATTTTCTTTCATGTAGCTCTGTGTTGGATTAGTTAAATTAAGTAACTTTGACAAAGAATTTTATCAATGTTGTGTTCGCCGTGACGGATTACTTATCTCAAGCATGTTTCACATGTCTACAAGTTGATTTCTTAAAAAATAGCATACTGACTTAAAACCAATGGCAGTCTGGAAGATAAGAAAAACAATTCTAATACAGTATTCACCGCTCCAGTAGTATATTTTGGAAAATGGTTGGAAGTAATACAACATGTATGCGGGTTGTAAAAACATGCAAAATCACCGGTATGCTCCTTTTAAATTATGCATAATGTATCAGCTTTGAATGTATTAGTCAAAATTTCCACCTGCAGGCAGACATTTAAAGAAAGTGAAGGAGATCTGACAGTTTCTCACAGTTGGTGCATTAATTGGTAATTTTATTACACTCAAACACTAATTACTTAATAGTACAGTAGTATAGTCTTTCATATTTTCTCATGACCTACAGAAAATTCTTTAATAACCTTTTAGAAAATCCACTATTGTGCTTTAAAGCGGTCCTCTGTCACGTTTGATCAGATGAATCCACTTTCCAACACTAAAACACGTGTTCTTGTTCCGTGTTTATTCGTCGCTATAATTGATCATTGGTCATTAAATCGGCGGTTATGAGAAAATCTTGTTATTATGCTCACAGGAGGCTTTCGGTTTGCCGTGCCGAGTGTAATCCGGTGCGACTCACGCTGTGGCCGTGCGTGTTTGCAGTAGCAGTTAATGTTCGCCTGTTGGAAAACCGGAACACGGACCGTGTCTGTGGGAGGGAAAAGGAGGCGGGCCTCGCTGCCGCTTCTCATTTATGGATCTCCTCAAGCGGAGGCGCAGTAGCTGGAAGCGGGACACATTCACACACACTAACACACACAGAGAGCCATAGGAGCAGGTTGCTGTGTGTGTGTCGGATTATTTCAGCAAACACGTTTGCTCTTTAAAAGACCGGAAGTCGGTGCGGTAAGAAACCTCTCAGCACTGTTGCTTTAAAGCATGGCGGCGCGGTGTTTACTTTCGCTTTTATTAATGAGACTTCTTGTGATCGTGACGCTTCTTGTGTAGGTTTAGTGTCTTATCGCATGTAAAAAAAAAAAAACGTTTTTTTTTTTTCAGCTAATAGTTAAAAAGCTGCAGGGTGGACTTAAGACACGTTTGAGGAACAGTTAAATGATCTGCGCATTGATGTTATACTGTGGGAATGAATGTTATGATATGATGTAATAAACTCTGCTTGGATCATAGAAACCAAGCATTTAATACTGACTGCAATTTCATAACAGCAATTTCCTCAAAAGATTCAATACTCAAATACTGTATGCACATTTATTCATTATTTTCTGTTTAATAAAATTAGCTAGCATAAGTCTTAACAATCCAAGTTCCAGTTGTACAGAATAAACAGAATTTAGAAGGATTTGCTTTCCGTTATATTCCTGGTGTAAATGAACTTATCAATTTTGCTTTTGAAAATGAAAGACTTGGTGAGCAGCTCTCATAGACTACATTACAGCATAATAAACCAGCGCTGTGTTCATTTCCTGGTCAGGAGGGGGCTCGACCAAGAGGCTGAGTTCAGCACCCGGGACCCCACCTCCAGCCATGACCTCAGGAAATGAGAGTGAGGCGCCCACTGTGACGGGCAGCGCGCCTCAGAACGGAGAGAACAAACCGCCCCAGGCCATTGTCAAGCCCCAGGTCCTCACACATGTCATCGAAGGCTTTGTCATCCAGGAAGGAGCCGAGCCGTTCCCCGTGTGTGTAAGTGCCCACTCTCCCACGACACCGCCGCTTTCCCAGTTGTGACACGGTAAACACACCATAGAAGCGGCACACACTCTCTCCCGTGTAGGCAGGGAGCCGTCGCTGTCAGCAAGTAAACACAAACAGCGACAGCACAAAGCTCCTGACCTGCTGTTTGATTCAGTCATTAATTACAGTCAGGACTCTGGAGCTGAAGAAAAATGCAGGTGGACTGTGCATTTTTATGTTTAAGGATTTGCACAGACAGATTCTACATCATCTGAGGGCATAATATGCTTTAATCTGTGTCATCTCCCTGCTGCTGCTGTTGACATTTGTCTCAGCTCAGTATTAAAATGCTAGACTGAAGAACATTTCTGTAGAAGGTGGCATTCAAGGACAGTAAATAGATTAAACTTTTGGGCCTTACTGCCACCTGCTGGACATCTTCTGCAAATGCGTGACCGTATACACAGAATGAAGGTGCACACTATTTATATTGCAATTACAGTGATGTGTTTTCAGTCCATTCATACAAACAGCGAGAATGTAAATGTGTGAAGCCTCCACATCTTTTCATCTTGTCAGCGCCTGAGATGATCAGTCAGTAGTTAAAGGACCCTACCACCCATTTTGCATGTTTGAGCCTAATATATTCAATTTCCATACACGTAAGGTTACTGACATGACAACCATTTCCCAAAGGATAAATCTGTATTTCAGCTTTCCTGATATTTTGCAAAATCTCTTAATCTTTCAANTTCCCAAAGGATAAATCTGTATTTCAGCTTTCCTGATATTTTGCAAAATCTCTTAATCTTTCAAAAATTTTATGATAAACGCAGGTCTTCTTTTGGGACTATGTTCCCCGGTGGAGACATACATTCACTCCATGCTTTTTATTGCTTAAAAGCTAAAATTACATAAGTTCTAAAAAAAAAAAAAAAAAAAANAAAAAAAAAAAAAAAAAAAAACTGAATACCACATCTTGTTCGCAATGATGGCTTACCTATTCTAAGAACATTTTAAGTATCAACAAGTTGATTTTAATAGCGTACCAGAATGAACTGAAACCAATGGCGGTCTGGAAGGTAGGAAAAAAATTTAACTCACCGTTCCAGTAGTATGCTTCAGGAAATGATTGTCAATTACGTTACGTGTGTGAAAATTGAATATGTTAGGCTCAAACATCCAAAATCGGTTGTATGGTCCTTTAAATGTGAGATAGCTGCTTCAATGACAGTGAAAATATATGCACAAATTGCACATGTAAGTATTCTGTCCAGTCAACTGATGTCTTACTGATGTCTTTCTTTGATCTGGAGCACAAAATATTCATTTCAGCGCAGTTGTAAAAGTTATCTTTCCTTGCCAGGTGGAGCGGCTGCCCATTCTTATCGACAGCCCAAAGAAGCTGGATCATCAGCTGTCCTCAGACCCCGACAAGACCCCCGTCAGCAACCCAGCAAACACCACAGACTCTGAGCCCGAAGACATCAACCAGCCAGGTTAGTACTGACCGCAAAACAGGCGGTTCATTCGGTAGTTTTCCCCTGATCCGTTTCTTTTATTGTGCTTTTGCAAGAGAATCATCGCTCACGTGGGTCTTTCGAGATCCTCCAAAGTAAGAATTTAATTCTCAAAACATGACAATATTAAAAAAAAAAAACANTCTTTCGAGATCCTCCAAAGTAAGAATTTAATTCTCAAAACATGACAATATTAAAAAAAAAAAACACTTTAATAATATGCAGTAAAGTGTATACACAGTGATAAATCTTTGTATCTCTTTATGTCCTCAATAATGTAACTACTTAAATGTCTTTCTAGAATTTCCTTTCATAACGCAATCTTTCATATTCAGTGTGTGCCATGATAGTATTATTGACCCTCCTCAGAAAAAGAAGAGCCTAAACTCACCTGTGAATACTGTGGTTGGGTCGACTTCGCCTACACGTTCAAGGGCTCCAAAAGATTCTGCTCAGTGGTTTGTGCAAAGAGGTGAGTCACTTTCATAGCTTTTTTATCGTTCAGTCAGCTGTTCCCTGAGTTAAGCCATGAGATGAAGAGAAATTCTTAATGGACGTGTTCTCTGAGCAGGTATAACGTGGGCTGTACAAAGCGGATCGGCCTTTTCCGTCCAGAGAGGAGCAAACCCACAAATCGCTGGCGCAGGAGGCCACAAGGTCGTCCGAGCATTGAGGCGAAGAAGCAGGTATGTCACCTCCAGAAACGCATTTCACCACTTCCTGTTTCTGCTGATTATCTCCCTCTCATCAAGTAAATTCCGTGAACTTTGTTAAATTTCACTGAAGATACAAAATAGCATGTTTTGCCTTAATCACACTATAATTGAAGTTTTAACATGCATGTAAATGTACTGAGAAGAGATTGTTTTTTCCTCAGACTCACAGCAGCTCTTTCCATTCCTTTCAACTGCAGACGCCTGTAATGGACATGAACAATAGTTACACATTTTACAGAAATTTCATATGAAGCGGTAGTACGGCGATATTAAATACTTACATTTGTTTTTGCTCTGAGATGCTGTAATATATGAAAGCACTCATGCAGGTTTAGTAACGGTCGCAGGATGGAAGCTTTGCTGAACCAATAAACGAGTCTCAGCGCTTGACGTTGTACTTGCCAAGTCATTGGTATTGATCCAACAATCCTGTCATCTCCCTGCAGAAATATAACGCTCATTTTATGTTGTGGCGCAGTATAAATTTTACTTATTAAAGTTTTAATGTTCACTTTGATTAACACAATGTCCCAGCGGTTTTGCCGATGAGCTAATAAATTCTGAAGTGATGCCTCTTGATGTCATGGCTGACGATGACCTGCCTTCGATGCTGCATTTCAGAAGCTGTCTCCTTCGCCGCAGCAGACTCTAGGAGGCTCCATGTCCTCGCCGCATCTCTCGCAGCCCAGTCAGGAGGAGTCCAGCCCCTGCTCAGACATGTCCAGCTACGAGGAGCCCCCATCTCCCCTGTCAGCAGCCAGCTCAGGGCCCCTGGTCGCGGCCCCGGTCCCCGTCCACAGGCAGCCGAGCAGGGTCTCTGAGCAGGAGGGCGGTGCCGATAGAGACGCTCACACGCCCTGTCAGCAGTTGTTACCGAACGACCCCACCAAGTGGAACGTGGAAGAAGTTTACGAGTTCATCCGTTCGCTGCCAGGTCAGTGGTGTAAACGGAGACTCATCTGGCTTTGATGTCAGCTTGTTGAGGAAATGTATCCATAAAGTTTTACATGCAGAATCAATCAGTTTGACTTATTTATTTTGTGCATAAATTGCATTTTACTAAGATCCGTTTCCTCTGCTGTTGGTGCAGGTTGCCAGGAGATCGCAGACGAGTTTCGCTCGCAGGAGATCGATGGACAGGCTTTGCTCCTGTTAAAGGAGGACCACCTCATGAGCACCATGAACATTAAACTAGGTCCCGCACTCAAGATCTTTGCACGTATCAACATGCTCAAGGACTCTTAGCCAGGAGGGTGTGTATGTATGCGTTTGTCACTGTCAACATTTGTATTTGTTGTATATGTGCGGTTGCGTGGGGTGAGAGACATGACATCATAGCACAACATCACTTCTGCACTATGATCTCACCCACCTCCCTTATTACTGGATCAGTTCTCTCCATAAATAATCAGACTTTCCTTGGATCGCGCTCGTTCAAAGTGAAATTTGTGGGCCGGATCCAGTTCATCTGCGTTTACATGGGCTCATGGAAGTAAAGCAACCGTTTGCTGATGAAATGAATCAAAGAGCTTCAGTAACAGCTGTGCCAAATTCCAACATCTGCATACACACATTTCATGAGCAAGAGCATCATGGAAAGGTATTGATGCAACAAAAGTCATCTACATTTGGACTTGGTCCACAGGAAGAAAAAAACAGTTGTAGTAAAAAGGAACACTGACTTTTTTGTCTTTGAGGCTTTAGAGAAAAGCAGAGAGAAACTCATATTGCAACAGAATGGAGAATTCACACAAAACAAGCTATTATTATTATTATTATTATTATTATTATTATTATTATCATTATATCATCATTTTGGATTGTGGTATATATGAGAGACAAATAGAGAAATGGCTGTGTGTGTAGCTGGGAGCAGAAGGTTGCCTGCATCTATAATTTGCTCATCTTCATTCAGTCGCTGCTCCTTTTCCTCTTTTTCCATTGTGTTGATTTTCCTTTCATGATCAACTGATCAACTTTTTCCTGCAGACTTCAGCTGTTTTTTTTTTTTTTTTTTTTTTTTNTTTTTTTTTTTTTTTTTTGTTTTGTTTTTTTTTGTGCTAAAGTAATTTACTAAAATGTGACACTAAGATGTCCAAAGCACAATGCGTGTGCGCTGCTCTCTTCACACAGTTTTGCTTTCAGCACTTTCCTTTTTCTTAAATGTTTTAGATACTCATATGCCCTAAGTCTGGAGTGGAAATTGCATTTAGCATTTTATGCCTCAGTGCAAAGAATTTTAATGTACATAGCAAGTTAAATGAGGAAAATGACTGAAATCAGTGTGAAACTGTCAATTTTTGTTTTTAAATTATCAATGTAATTTTTTTAAATATAAAAATGCAGCAATGTTAGTATTTTGAAATATGCAAATGTGTAAATATCACAACTTGGGAGGTGTTTTAAAATGTTTTTTAATGAAAATATGATACTATCTATTTGTGTTTTGTGGCTGTGATAAAAGGTAAACTTTTTTGGATGTTGCTTTTGTCAAATGCTTGTATTTATATAAAAAAAAATTGTTACACTACATTTTGCAATGATAAATAATTTGCAGCACAATTTTGGCTTGGACATTTGTGTACAGGGGTGTGTGTATGGGAAATAGTATCCTAATTATTTTGGGACAATATTAGAAACCATAATCACCAGCAGTAGAAATCTGGGAGTGGAAGCAATATTGGTGTAATTCTGTTAAAAGCCAATAGATTTTCAGTGAATACAACCTTTATGTGGCTATAATAAAAAAAAAATGTTTACATGAATCCAGCCAGACACACCAGAAAATGGTGAAATATGAAATGAAAATGCTTTTTTCACTGATATTTTTTTTCCACTGTAGCATCGCCGCTTTTACCTGAGTGAAGGTTTAGTACTTCCGCCAGTGGGAAGTCATTATCCGGCACGTGCAGAGACCATTAGTTATTGAATTAATACTACCACGGCAGGTTTAATTATCTGTGTGTGTGTGCATGCGTGTTATCCTTTGTGTTAGTGAGCTCACCTAATACAGCCTCATTATCCAGTCTGATGGAGCTGGGAAATTGCATTTTCAACCTGAGCCTCAGACATGAGATAATGGTGAACAGAGACAAATCCAAGTACCAAAGCAAGACGGGCAAGAGAAAAACACTGAAGCTCTGCCAAAATGACCTTTGTTATTATTATGTCTTTTGATTTTTGTAAAAGAATTGACTTTTTTTTTTTTGTCCATTTTAAGGAAGAAGTGAAACCCTTATCAAGCTAAATTATGGCACAAAATGGAGATGCAACAGAGGATTTCCTGTCTTGAACACATATTAGCAAAGATGTAAAAGCTGAATCATATCCTGCTGTGCATCCTTACACGACCTGTTTGACTAGCGCTCAAAAATATCAAAGAAAGTGCATCCTCAATGCAGAATTCCTACTCAGAAAGTTGGGCAAGATTCCTCAACTCGTAGTTCAATACTGACATCATTTCAATATGGCTGCTTATGCCATAAACAGACATTTCTAAATAAATGAGCCTATAACACTGGCTATGTAGTAGCTGTTTTGAGAGGGTAAAGAGCTCATAAATGTTGAAATATAACTTTTTTTGGTCCCACAGAGCAAACAAAGTTTTCATGGAGGCATCCAAGTCTCCCACTTTGTTTAGCTTGAAGGCAAGGAGGTCATAAATGACATAATTCCAAGTTATGGTTTCCTAGTTCCAACAATGAACACATCATAAATAACGTGGCAGACTCATCATCACTGATATTTCAGTTTTCAATTTTAATTTTGACCTACGTTCTTCCTGAAAAAAAAGAAACAAAGATTGTGAACACGGTGGTTGCTCTAAAAACATAAGTATTCGTGCTTTGGCCCTAACTATCATTGACTGATGATTCATCAGAGCATGAGTTCTGTGTTTGAATGACTGGATTCAGAACATATAACTTCAGCTCCTCCCTGTCACAGTTCCAGCTGTAGGCAATGATTACACAAAGCCTATTTATACTATTAAAAAGAAAAAAAAAAAGTGTGGGGGTGTATTGGATATTTGCCATACAAATAAAAGCTTATTTCCAGATGCAGCTTTTGTTTAGTGTCTCTAATCACATCATTGCCTTCAGCTGAGACTGATGCTCTGTGAATTCAGCTGTGTGAGGGAGGAGCTTAAATCATATTTTCTGGTCAATGCAGCAGAACTCATTCTCTGATGAAAGTCTGCAGGGACTAATGTATGTGAAACTAACGTATTAACCGAATAAACATCTTTAGAGTAGGAGCAGAGTGTGGGAACCTTCTTTTATTCCAGATGTTCCATTCTGCTCCACCACACCTGCATGAAAAATTACTGGATGTGCAAGTTCTTAATCTCCTGAAGACCCTGTTTGTTCTACATCACCATCCTACCATTTTTGAGAGTGAGCGAGCTGTGAAATTAGAATTCGGGGCAGCTGACCACAATATTGTATTTGTTTTGGCTCCTATATTGTATCTAAGTATTGCTGGCAAACTAGAGTCCTTGGCAAAGTGGCAGTGCTTTGTGCTGAATGACTCTTAATCCCTCAGTATAAGAGGGGGGTGGGGGGGTACTTCCAGACAAACTCTGAGTGCACGTCATCAGTCTAGTCACCACGCTGCCGTGTCTTCGAGTGTTTGTTTACCCCATGTTGCTGACACCTGATCAAGTGTTCGCACTGCTGTGGCATCAGTGCTACATATGCACTCCAGGTCTTAATGTCTAAGTCTGATATATATTTTTTCCTTTTATATTTTTTACAGCCTCTTTACACTTTCTGTTTGTAGCCCCATGCACAAACAAAGGTTCAGCTGCTTAGATGGAAGTAAACAAAACATAGCAGTGGATCCAAATGAGACAGTTATTGCTTTCCAAAGCATCTATAAAGGTCAACAACGACTTATTTTAAGGTGGAGAATAAGGAATAGAGCACTTGTTGCAGCTTGGGCGTATGCAGTAATGATTACTGCTATGTCATTCATATGTGGACAAAGTAGAAGATGTCGCATTTTATGACAGACAGGTCAGAATGGTAAGAGAATTTTTGAGTTTTGTTTAGATGATGGTCACATATCTGATATGTGATATATCTGCAAATATCTGATATCAAATTTACACATATGAATGTGGAAAATGGATCTAAGAATGTGTAATTGGGCTTTTTCACTATTTGTATGTTTCTAATGCATAGCCATACATACATGTGCCACATGTGAGCAAAAATCAGAATTCAGTCACTTGCACCTGGTGGTGTAAATGTAGCACGAGATGGTATCTACGGGAGGGAAATGTCAGAATTCTATTGATCTAACATCATCCAGTGGGCCCAGTAAAGTGAATATGATGCAAAAGTATTAACCCAGGACACTTGGGAGCAGTACTGGTTTTCACCATTTTGTGCTAAAAAAAAAAAAAAGTCTTGTCATTGTTAACAGTTTAAAATCATGCTTTGAAATCCTCTTTAGTAATCCATCCATCCATCCTGTGAACAGTTGCAGGTGTTGGGGATGTTCCTTCTGTCCGTTTTGCAATTCATTTTAATCTTGTGCTGTTGTTGCTTCTTAATCTTGGTTATATCGTGTTTACTGTTCTGTTGATCAGAGCTCAGCCTCAGTCCATTCAGCTACATGACTGTCCTCAACCGGGCCCACGTGTCTCTGGGACCCACAAAACCAGAAATAACCTGAAGCCATTTGGAGCCTGTAAGATTATATAACACTCAGCTTCTCATCTGAGTGATGTTTTATTGATTACGGGGGAATATTCTGTCTCCCTACACGCTGCTCGTCACACCCTGTGCATGACGACACACACACTAGAAGCTCACGAGATGCTGCCTAACTTTATCTGAAATCAGAAAAATGAAAAAACCAAAGAGCTCCAAAGAAATTTCCTATGATTTGACACATGGTGTGAACCTGATCTGACCTCCACGCACTTGGATGCAGGCCAAGTTGTCACCGTTCTGCTCAAGGGCAGTCACGCTGCATAAGAGGGCAGCGTGTGATGCATGTGTAGTCTGTCATGGGAACCAGTAGATGTGACAGGAGGCTACTAGCTTGTCAGAACTGATCCAGCTGACCTCATTCTTCCTGTACAAGAGAAACTCCATCATGATTGGTTAATAAATGTGGAACAACAGCTTGGCACTCAAGGCTTTACTCACATTCTGGTCTAGGCTGCAGTAATATGCAGCAAAGTCTATTTCTTGCTTAATAACCTTTATTAAAAATGCACTTTTAATTCATGTAAATATCTTGTGAGGGGAACAAGTAATTGTTACATAGCCTTATTTGTTGAGTTCCTTGAATCCTGCTTTCTGGCATTACAAGAGCTAACCCAAGGAGATGCTGCTGTGAAGGAAGCAGTGACCAATCAGAGAAGACCACTGCTGCCTCAGGACGGCCAGGACCTGCTGATTGGACAGATATGCTGTTCTCACACTCGTAGAACTAGTGAAGTGCAGTACAAGTGCTCAGGTGCCTTAGGTCACCACAGGTTAAAGAAAATACTTTAATACCACATATATTAGATTATGGTTTCTAATAACTTATTGTAACAAATCCAGTTTGATCTGCGTGCATATTTTTCTTGCACAACTTTCACCATATAGCAGTATTTTTCCATTCCCGGTCATTAAATTGAAATATCACACTCCTCTGACCTCCTCTAAAACCCTTCAAAGCTTCTTAGAAATATACTGTATTACCTCTCTCTGAGGAACCTCTCTCTTTCTCCTCCCTCCCCCACCTCCTTCTCCTTTCCTCTCTCTCCATCTAACACAGGAGACAGGTGATGGGGCTTCCTCCAGGCCATGCTGGAAGGTGGCCTTGCTGAAAGGAGTCCAGGGCCTCGGGCACCTGAGTGCAGAGCTGGCTGAGCTCGGGCAGCCTTTGGGCGAATCATCCACTTCAACCACACAGTCTCCTTTTCTTTACACACACCAATCCACAGGGGGCCGCTGCTGCCACCAGGACAGCCTGAGACTGAGAGGACTGGCACAAGGCTGAAGTCAAAACCCACTGGTGACCTTCTTAAGTGCCATTGCTATTTGTTTTGGGGCAGTAGTGAGATTTTGTGTCTTAACTTCCAAGTGTGTTTCAGATTGAATTTCCTCCATCTGCTGCTTAGCAAAGGGATTCTGAGATTTTGTGTAATATTCAGCATGAGTGTGTCTTGCACAAAATATAATGAAACACCCAAGAATACATTTTGTCGGAGCCAGGGAATTACAGCTTTCACATGAGCAGAACCTTGTCTCATGTTGTTTGGCCAAGCTTGGGTTTCAACTTGCAGAACTTTATTTCAACTCTTGAGGAGATCTTAAAGTTTCCAAAGATGCCAAATGTATCAGGTTGAATTTGGGATATGTATATAATATATATGCTATATATGCACTGAGCAAGACATGAGAGGAAATTTTGACTTGTTTAAGTCTTGAGTCTTTCCCTCAAAATCCCTCTTTATCTATATGATTTGTGCATCATTTTATAAACATTTCCCAAAAATTCAGTCTGACATATCTGGAATTTCTGAAACTTTGGCATCTTCCAGAAGTTTTTGTGGGAGAAAAGTTGGTATAATTTACCTTCAGTCACAGAGTTAATTCCCATAGTTGTTGAGCTGTATGAAATTCTCACTCACTTCACCCCATTTAATCACCAAAGATCAATAAAGTACCAAAGATAAAATAAAATGTGTATTTAATATGCTGACAGATGTGTTTTAAAGATTAACATGTACAGCTTAGCAAAGACAGGGTTCACGTTACGGCATGGTAACACATGGCAACACAACTCAACCATAAAAATAATCACTGGTGACAAACTTGGGAGTCTTTTGTCATTGTATTTAATTATTTAATTTCATTTATATATTGCTTTGAAATTTGCAACAGTATCACATTATCATTGACAAACCACACTCTGTCCACAAACATGGGCAAAGCATTGTATGCTGGTACAGTTTTTTTCTCTACTTTTTGTTACATTTCAGTTTTTAACCCTTAATAATTCCCACAGTTACTATCTCCAACAGACCTGAATCAATAGAAATGCTCATTAATGGTTCTATATCATTAATGGACTACAGTGCTCTAAACATTACAGTACCTACATTGACAAGATCAAAAAGTCACATCCAGGCCAGGAAATAGACTTGACCTTTCTGATTGACCTTTCTCAAGACAGGTCCTGTTTGGCCAATGATGGACAACAGGTTACCTTTCAGTGCGTGATGGGATTCATATCAGGGGCAGTGGAGGAACAGGGATATAAATAGTGAGATCTGAGTGGGGAAACTAGCTCTGGTTGGCCCTGCACACATTTCAAAAGCCTTACCTCCTCTCTCTCTCTCTCTCTCTCTCTCTCTCTCTCTCTCCGCTCCTCTGCCCACTAACTTAACAAACACACTCCCATTGGCTGCTCCCCTTCAACTCACAGCTTGGTATCCGGAAACTTGAACGCTGGGGTGAGCTACACAAGGAAAACATCGATGTTAAAAGACCGGTACATGCACAGCCATAATCATGCCACCAAAACTTACATTTGCTTTAAAATAGCTGCTGCTCATTAAAATGTAATGCTTTTTTTTTTTTAAATATTATGCATTCATACTGGAGCAGATTGTCTTGGTGACACACAGAAACGGTAGAACATACGTGACAAGGTGGGGAATGAGGACAATGGAGACGTGGGTGGATGAGGTGAGGAAACGTAAAACGCGAATGGCGAATGAGCGAGAAGAGACAAGACACGGCTACGGTACAAACAAAGACTGCTCAGGCCAAGTGCATCGAGGGTACAAAACACAAAATACTGCCGACATGCATCATCAGTGGAAGCTAACAGGTAACAGTCAGAACGGAGTGGCGATGACACAGCCACAGCAGAACCGCACACAGACCAGGACATCTTAACATTCGGTCTCCAGACAAGCGCTGCATCACACGCCAACTTCTGGAGAGGAGCGCATCACCTCACTTCTCCCGCAGCACACACACAAACGAGGACAGTGGCCAGTGATGTAACAGTAACAGTCCAAACCCCATGAGGACAGACAAAGCAGAGACAAGGCATACAGCACGCACAACAGGTAGTGCAGACAGGGACGAACCCACACACATATGCGTCTACTCCAGACGAGCATTTAGTCGCAGTGCAGGAGAAATTAAAACAAAAAAAAAAAAAAAAAAAANAAAAAAAAAAAAAAAAAAATGATGTGAGGCTCTCAGCATAGCAAATCCATTCGCATCAATACCATACCAGAGCAGGATTTAGATTTGGTTCTTTTTATGTAGCAGGATTAATCTTTTCGCTGCTGCTCATTTGCAAGTGACATACTTTGTGTGTAATGCTAAATTGCATGGATACGTAGCCATGTAATCATGATAATAAGATGCTATGTTGGGAAATGTGCACCACGTTGTGCTTTGGCTGATTAATGTCAGCAGAATCAAATGAGATTATATTGGGTATGTTCCATTTAGCCCAAATAATTCAATGTAGAGCCAATGTCAGAACACGTAAAGAGGACATATTATGTTTTTGACACTGTCCTTTTTTATGGTGTGATATAGTATAACATAAAACTTTAAATTCATGTCTGTAGAAATGCGTCCACTAAGACAAACTCATCGGTCCTGATCTGACCTTAAAATTTTGTGATTGGTCCTTTACTTCATTAACAGGT
Organism: Lucifuga dentata; assembly: GCA_014773175.1. NCBI lineage: Eukaryota > Metazoa > Chordata > Actinopteri > Ophidiiformes > Bythitidae > Lucifuga > Lucifuga dentata. Next base: position 17,913 of record VXCM01003923.1, read on the forward strand.
TTACTGCCTACACACCTGTTTAGACACACCCATGAAATACGAGGCTAGCCAGCATCTGTGTTTCACAGTCTGTGGGTATTGCTGACCTGATGCAGCTGACCAATCAGAACAGAGCAGGCTTTTCGGAGGGGGCCTTAAAGATACAGTACCTAAAAACAGCCTTTTTTTTTTGTTTGTTTGTTTTTACTCAGTGTGCACAGTGGTGCTTCAGCAAGGGAGAGCAGAAGTGGATCGGTGTGGCTTTTTCACATTAAAGCACTGCAAAGGTTTCAAAATAAATTAAAATAAGAACACTGAAATCTTTATATGTCCCCTTTTAATATATTGATGACATTGTTTTTTTGTTTTTTTTTTGNTTTTTTTTTTGTTTGGTTTTTTTTTTCGTCTCTGGTTGCCTCAGCATTCCCTCCCAAAATTATATATGTAACCAACGTCTATCAAAAAAGTATCACAACATAAACTAAGTTACTATGTCCTATGTGCACCGTAAGAAAAAATAAGTTATTAAAAGGGATAGTGCTATGTTTGTTTTTTTTGAACACAGTGTTTTGCAATTGACAGACGATGCAGTGATTTGCTGTCTCTCAGTGCTACCGTGAAGGCTGAGAGGCACGGGGGCAGTGCAAGGCCAAGAGCAAAAACTCTCATCCTCATATGGACAAAACTGTACCATCATAAGAACACCAGTGCTTCATCCCAGACTACATTTCTCAGTCACCAGGAAGTCAGAAGTGTTGTCAGTCTTTCAGAAGCAGGGAGGGGGGAGGAGGCGTGCAGTTGTTGGGAGGTGGCGTTCAGGAAAGTGGAGGGATCAGGGGCTTTAGTTGATTATAGATAACCGAAATATAGTAAGGCTGTTGTCCTTGGTAAAATGTAGGACAGTTGTCCTCCTCTGTGTGTACCGGAGTACATGGGTTCAGTTCTTGGTCCATTTGAGTTCAGACATCAACGATAGATTCGTGAACGATCCATCATGTTAGGATTACTGTACAAATGCTTACAAAATACTTTGCTGCATGTTTGCTGTTTTGTCTTTCATTGATTAATCGTCCATCTTGCATCCCATGCTAGCAAAGCAGCCTCCTCATAGTACCTCACAGTGGTAGATGCCTGGTAAGACAGGACAAGCTACAGACGGAGAAAGAAAAAAAATTAAGTGTCTTGATGGAAAACAACAAAAAATCTGTAACCAAAGGAAAAAAAAAAAAAAAANAAAAAAAAAAAAAAAATGTTAAAAAAAAAACCTTTTTTAAGTCGCCTTTGGGTCAAACCAATGTGGCTGTATAGATACAGTGCAAAATAAAAATAAACATGCATCTTTGCCGATTAAAAATGGCCTCAAAGTGGAATAATAAAATAGATGCAACCTCTGGAATCTAACCAGATGGTTGGAGGCAGATGCAAGTTGTCAGGAGGAAGAGGATGAGGAGGAAGAAGCAGGTTGGTTGAGAGAGCAGAGCCACTGTAGAATGAGATCAGTCCAGGATTGTCTGTTCCAGGGCTCCGCCATTGGCAAAGGAGGCTGCCGGGGATGTTGGGGAGGCACAGGAGAGCCGCAGGAGTATCATGGTGCTGGGTGGGAGGTTGGCGTGGGGCACTGGGCAGGGCAAAGGGGGAGGATGCAGGCAGCCCTGAGGGATGCTATACCATCACAGTGAGAAGGCACGGGGCTCGCATGTATGTGTGTGTGCATGAGAGAGAGAGAGAGAATCAGGGGGAGTAGGAGACCGAGAGGAAAGTATGGAGGATGCGNTGTGCATGAGAGAGAGAGAGAGAATCAGGGGGAGTAGGAGACCGAGAGGAAAGTATGGAGGATGCGGGAATCCAGCCTCAGAATATGGTGGTCTCGTACTTGGTGCTGACGGGGCGCCTGTTGGAGTCCCGCTGGTCCAAAAGCCAGGAGGTGCTGCCCAGGGACTGCATGTCTGCCTCCATCTCCAGAGGGTCGATCTGCCGGGGGGGAGGGAGGGAGGAGGGACGAGAGGAGGCCGTGAGATGGGCAGCAGTGGAGGCCATTGTGCCACACTGTCCTGAGCTCACACACGTACACGTGGATTAGAGGTGCAGTCCAGTGAAATCACAGACACACAGGTCTCAATCCACAACATGGATGATGTCTGACAGAACAAACGCTGACACACTAAACCACCACAACAAACCAAAGCTAGTTAAACCAACATGTTTTCTCCTACATAAAGCTACTTACGCTGAATAAACAGATTTAAGGAGAGCTGCATATGCATTTGCAGACATTTAGAAATCTTAGCCTCCCTGCTTATGGATGACATCTACAGTTCAGCATGTCTTTTAATGGGCAAAAAAATGAGAAAGGAAGCTTAAAACCATCTAAAAGAGACCTCCACAACCATCTTGTTAATGACTGAACACTCACTAGCAGGATTAGGCCGGCAGCAGTCGTCCTAGAATCTAATACAATAGTTAAGTCACATCAAGATACCCTCTCTTCCCTGAATGGGTTAAACTTAAACTAATACCTTAAACTCTAAAATGTAGGATGGAGATGAGAGATGGCAAAGTAACCGGATGAGGAGAATGTTTATGGTTGATATATTAGATCCACAAAGCAAGGAGATAAAGTGCACTGAGGCACACCACGACAAGAAATGAAGGGAGAAAAAAGAGTGAGAGGGAAGTGGGGTGTAAGCAGATGGCTTGTGATTTAGGGTTGAATAAAGGAAAGGAAATCAGAAGGACCTGGACTCCAGGGCTAACAGAGTGCAACGGGAGGAAGGAGGGACGGTGGGTAGTACACGTGTGACAGTGACAGCAGCGGCATTCGAGCAGAGGTGCACCCTGGGGAGCAGGAGGACCAAGAAGACAAGAACAAAGACATGTTAAAAAAAAGGAGAGGAGAGAAAAGCGGGGCAGTGAAGAAATCCGGCAGCAGTAGAGAGGTTTACCTAAAAATGACAAATTAGTTCAACATAATCTTCTGCATCTCATGTTATAATTATTCCTGGGAGAAATCTATAAAAAAACAAACAAACAAAAAAAAAAGTCTCCTCCAAAAATTTCATCCCAGCCACACACAGCCAGGCTCATTATGTAGCTCAGTGATTACTCCATTTATTATCTTTACAGGCAGGTAGTAAAAGCGAGCGATTTGTGTCTCTGCGTGAGCATGTGGTCCAGCAGCGCGCCTGCTTCTGGCTTTGCAGCTCTCTCAGGTGACAGTGATCACTGAGTGCTCATTATATCCTGCCTGAGAGGTCAATGCATCAACGCGTAGCCTGGGCTATGAGCAAACATTTACGTAACACACTCAATCAGCAGCAAGGAAACGGTGGATGGGCCACACCTTTGGGACTGAGCCCTCAGGAAAAGTCCCAGAGGAAATCACATACCCGCCTATAAGCAACAAATAAAACTATTCATTCATCACGTTTCGTATGTGTGCAAAGGGAAAATCTCCCCTGATCTGAGTGACTCAGAGTTGGAAGGGGGAGATGAAATTGCTAGCAAAGCGATTACTCATCACTTTCTACCACACACACATGCGCACGGATACACACAAAGCTAATCTTCATTTGTAGGTGCTAGCTGGGGATTTGGCGGCAGGGAAAAGTCGGTCACGAGGTTTGTGTAACTTTTCTTGTTATGAATGCACAACGGCACGCTTCTCCTGTCCTGCTTTCCTTTGAATCATAAAGCAAAAACCACACAGTCATGTTTTCACACACGCACATCGAGCCTCAGTTGGTGAAGGTTTTTGACTTCGTGTAGGGTGGTACTCACTGCTGATCTTCGCGTGCTGCTCCACGACTGAGAAACAGGTCGGCTGACTTTGGTCTCTATGACCTCTGTGCCCAGAGATGAAGGTGGGACATAATGTCTTGCCCTGGACTGGACCGCCATCTGATAGGCCACCTCAAATGCCTGTCCCAGTGTGAGGATGATCTCATAGGTCTGTGTCTGTGAATAAAATGTTCAGGTTAAAAAAAAAAAAAACAAAACAAAAAACAGCTTCCTCACAGTGGTTGTCTGTTGTGTGTGCATGATAAAGCTTTTAACTGTCCAAAAGACCATCAGTTACAGCCTGTGTGCCTCTGAAATTTACACTAAAGGTATTCAATGTGTCCGTTTTTAAATGATTTCTGAGAGTTTGGTGTATGTCTTTATAAACACATTGGATTTATTTGACTTGAAATGTTTGTTTACCGCACAAAAACTTTGCTCTTCACTTTAATATGGCAGTTATTATCTATGATTTTCTCCAGGATTTGGTTGAATACATCTGTTTTCAGTGAAAACAAAATCACATGGAGAGACTGCGTGAAAAACAAAGGAGTAACATCATTCCAACTTAGTTTAAAAAGTCTTTTGCTGAAGTTAACCGTAGCTCCACAGTCGTCTTTTGCCAAATAAAAGTGATTGTCATCGACCTTTACAGGAACTGAGACACAAATTACAACATAATTACAACGTGCCTGTACATGGAAATGTCACGCATAGTGGGAGTGAAATTTCAATCAAGTCATTCAACGAGCCAATCAAGCGATTGATGTCCAGCAGGATGCTGCATGCAGGTTTGTCTGCAGGATACGAGGCGTCCCACAACGCAGGCCGTCTTTTTTCTAACTCATCCACTGATGAATTCACAAGCTCAAATGAAGTTCATGAAGGCTTGATATAGTCTTTTCTCATACTTGATGGTACGATGGTATTGGCTGCATCTACCCCAGGAGATTCTTGATGTACGTCAGATTCTTGTATCTACGTCAGCACTCTATTCCATGCTCTCACTATGGTGCAGAACATTAGGAGTGTCAGCAGTCAGCATCATCTCTATGGCACAAATACCAATTCTCATGTGAAAGCAACCTTAGAGTGCTGATGTATGCCCACATTAGAGGATTATTAAGCCAAGCAGACACAGAATGGCTTAAGTAATCTTACACATTCTTACACAGTGCATGTGAATCGCTCATGATGGACGGCCAAAGCCTCTACAGCGCAACTGACATGACCCAACATGGATGCTCACACTGAACAAAACCTACATACAATTTTGTCTATTGACGATTTCCAACAAAGTTTTGACAAAATGTTATTCATAGCTTTGTTCTGAATTTTGGGAAATCCAATTATGACTTAAAGAAATGGACTTGTAAGACTTCTTAAACTGGAAAAATTCCTTACATGTTAGAAATCCATTCGGTAGCTTTTAATCGTGATCATTTCGCCAATTAATCGGGCTCCTCAAAATGCACGTCAAACGACAGCTGATCAGGCTAAAACTGGTCCCGATGCTGAGGTTTAGGCATGACTGTGAATCAGGGTTAAAACTGCTCGTCACTCGTACATCGTCTGACTTTTACTCACCACTTCCACGGTGCTAAAGACGTGACAAAAGTGGTGGCCGCTCTTCAGATCCTTGGTGATGTATGCAAAAGTGCAGAGGTCATCTGGGTCTTGGGCCGCGCATGAGATGTTCCTGATCTCGTGCTCTGCAACTATGGTCTAATGGGGTNGGGGGTTGGGGTCATAGACAGGAATGGAGCAGTGTTTCAAGCACTTGCAGAACCAGAATATTTGGGTTGAGCAGATCAATAGAGTCACACACAGTTTCTCATTACCTTTGTCAATGCATCAATGAACTTGACCCCTCTATAGGTGATGGACAATATGACAACTGGACCCTTTCTAGAATCCTTTGATTTCTGGTATGAAAAGACAAATAAAAGACTGAGAGGAAAGTACAAACAATACAGCAAGATACAGTAGTTCAAAAGAAATTTAAACTACAGTAGTATTTTAAATGATAGAAATATTAATGGGATGTGAGAAACAGGAAAACGTGGCATATGAAAGAGGGAATGAGCTTCCCAGGTGGAATCAAATTGGGAACATAGTGATTACATAAACGCTGAGTCAGCCAGGATGCCCAGCTACATGCCATATATGTATAACTTTATGTATAACTCATTGTTTATTTTGCTATAAATAATATATGTGTTTTTTGTAATCTATACAGCAATCAATATTTATGTTTCAAAAACAATCAGGAATTAGGAATGAAAACTCTTAAATCTCTTGCAGTAATACTTACTCTAATTTTAGCACAGGCGTCTTGCGTGGACTCGATCCCTCTTAGATCCCTGATTATCAATGATCCTAGGTACTAGGAGAAGGAATCATAGCACACCATGACTGGGTCAATTTACAACATGAATTGCTTTGATTTGCCTAATAAATAGATAAATTGTGATTTTGACACATCTTGATCATCTTGTTTCACGCCTGTTTCGTGGTAACAATAGGCATACCTAATACCTTCCAATACCGTCATCTACATGGTACATTACACGTGCAGTATCTTTCTCCATCTGTGCTGAAGACTGAAAAAGCGACTTACAGTTGCCTCGTACCCACAGGAGTCCAGGATGAGTTTCTCGGGCTGGTGATGCCAGGCGGACACTGTGGCGTAGGTAGCAGAGTGGCTCGGCGGCCGGAGGTTTAAACGAGACTCTTTCTGTCGTTCGCTTTGCCTGTCCTGGAGAGACGTAAAAACCATTGAGCTAACCTGAGTGACATGAACCAAAACAGTCGACTCTGTGGAAATGAAAGGATACGCTTGATGGTACTGTCAGTTCCCTTTTCGTTACAAATCCGCACCTCGGTCACAGAGAAGTATTGTAGTATGTATGTGTATTATACTGGGAACTGGGAAACAGAATACATTTGGAAGATTTGTAGCCGCACTGGCTCCAAGTTGTTTGTGTCAGTTAATATGGTCAGGAACAGGTCTGACTATTATACAAGATGCTGTGAGGGGAAGTCTGCTTGGTCTGCACATTGTAACAGGTCCCCTTTGATCTATTGGTGTGCTTATTAATATTCATGCGCTGGCTTGGGTCTTTGGGTCAATCTGGGCAGTGCACCTGTCAGAGCAAAATATGGCAATAACTATAATCCATCAAGCGCGTGGTGAAATTATAAACACTGACAAATCAGGAACACTCTGGTGCAGTCACACACCTCTGAACCAACAAATGAACCACAAACATTTCCACAACACTGATTTTGTTGTGGATTTTCTTTTTTTTTTCTCTGTAAGTCAGGCTGGCCAGACAAGCCGGCATCATGGTTTTAATATGAGCCACAGTTTGGCCTTTAAACAAATGGTAAAATGTAATCATGGAGTTTTTCTTGGGTTTTCTTAAGTCTGAAATGTCCAAAGATATTGTATTTGAATTTGTTTCTAAGGAGGAGAACTGCCCTGGAAGCACAAATAATCTTACTTTCCGAGTGAAATTTCACTGAAGCTTCATTTTGCCTTTTTTTTCTGGGTTTAAGTCTAACTTTTGGCTCTGCCCACTGTGGTTTAATGCAACCAGTGAGCTTATTTTTGCCTCTAGAGTAGCTCTGCTGCCAAGAAATCTAACTAAAACACTAATATGATAGGTCCTGGCACCCTGATGCATCTAACTTAACACAGTAGAGAAACAAAGTGGGTGAGATCAGTGGCTTCCGAAGTAATCTGTTAATTGCAAGGTCTCATTTCAAAGATTTCCTAACACCCTCAGTTTTCTTCATCTTAGAAACACAATTACCACTAGAATGGTTCAGCAATGTTGGGACTTTATCCACAGATTGGTGTGGCAATGTCTCTAAATACCCATGAGCCACAGGAAAGACTCCAGCCAGAGGTGAGAAATTTCAGTAAATTCAGATTGACTCTTCTCTATAGTCAAAAATGAAACACAGTTGCTGAATTCATTCAAAATTGATCCAGAATCAGACAGTAAACTGATTTATACTTCTGAATGTTTGGTGTAGCTTCAGCCTGCATTTCCCTGCACACGCAACTAAATATCAAGCTGTGATGGGACGTTTCACTCAGCAATGCTCCTTGAGAGTCATCTCCATATTTACTAATAACATTTTTATATACACAGTCTCATATATTTTAATGAAATACATTCGGAGCCTTTCCTGAAGATGCCAGATATGTACAATGCAAATGAAAAAAAAAAGGTGGAACTCACTACAGAACGTGGCCTTTCACTGTAGGAACGCAAAGAAATGCTACAGTCTTGGTCGACTCCTCTCCTCCTCCTTTCCGGCTCAGTCAGGGGAAGGAGCATGTCCATGGAGCGACTGGTGTATGGATCCATCTGACTGAGCGGAGATGTGGTCTGGGACAAGAGATCGTGGAACTGCCATACACACATGCACAGACACAAAGGAACACAAACACAATGGCACACACATCACAGATTAGTGCTTGGACAGCATAGTCTATGGGCTAACTTCCCTGATCTACATCCAAGCTTAATCACTGACAAAAGATCCTCGTCAATGGAGGCTTTAATTCTTTCTAGTCCAGTTTACTCTACCTGGGAAATCAGGCTGAGTGTTTAACTGTTGCAAACATAATGGCATTAAAGAATCTCAATCTAAAATTAGACATCTGCTGTAGAAAGAAATGGCTGCAGTTAGTCATACAATGATACTGGCATGGAATTAAAGCTCAGTGTGAATCGTTGTTTGATTTCCATTTTAAGCTCTTGTTAAGAGGTTTTAATTATTATTCAACCAGAAAATTACCAAGACCAATTACGTATATAAATATATATATGTATATATATATGTGTATGTATATATATATGTATATATGTGACTACCTGAGTCAGTGCATTGAGTATATCCAGTTATTAACCTAATTATTGTTGACAGTACGCTTCTGCAGTTCAGTAATTAAATAAACAGCAGCACTAACAGTACTGTGCTGTGATTCACACTGAGGATATTTAGGCTAAATACATAAAAACACCCACCTACTGGCATTTCAGTGAATCAGCATTGAGAGTACATCCTCTATCTTGGATTTTACTCTCAAATCAGTCACAGCTAAAGAGCTGGATGAAGAACCAAATAAATATAAACTATATCTGCTTTCACAGCATCTATTTTACCATAATTGGGGAGAGACGACGGGACTTAGATGGTGCTTCTTCATAAGGTCTCTCTGCCAGAGAGGCAATGATCCTCTTCCTGTGGCCCAGGGGACCGACCTTAATAACCTAGAGCACAACGTGAGAGCATAAAATGAAACATACTTCCTGGTGCATCGTTGTAAAAGTATCTCATACACAATAATATATGGAAACTAAGTTAGCACAGATACATCCAAAATACACTGACACAGAAATGGTGGCAAGTACCCCTCACTGGCGAGCATACACAGGAAAACAGAAACGACTCTCGTCAATAATTCAGCCTCAATCTGTTTCGCCATAAGCTTAAAGTAAGAACTGTCTCCTTCCTGGAACCCTCTATAATTCACAATCCATTTTAGTGCTTAAATAACAGAGAAGGACTTGGTGATTTATGGGACAATAACAGGCAATATGCTGATAAACAAGTGCTTTGTTGGTGATTTGCAGAGTACTGTACTGCTTAGATTCTCAAAATGTGTTGCAATTCATCTTTTTATATCTATATATATTTTTTTATGACAGCTGAAGGCAGAAAATCTACTTTCCACACATTTTGCCTGTCCACAGTGTCTCTGTCTCTTTAAACCTCTTACAGACGTCATTTCATCATGAACGGCTAGAATCCTCAGAGGAAGATCCAGGGGTTAATTTTATGTTGTTGAGTCTCATTATCCTAATACTGTAAATTTGCATAATTGGCTATTAACATTCATGCTCATCCGGTAAAGGTGGATGTTGAGTGATTAATCTTACATTTGCAATTAATTTGCTGGTACAAAATATTCCATAACAAGCTCACATGGATCTTTGTCTGAAGGCTTCAATTATTCATTCAGCTGGAGTCAAATATGCAGAGAGGCAACTGGCCAGAACACCGGATTCCTTGTGTGGATTTCGTTATTCCCATACATCCCAGAGAGACCACTCAGCATGAGGAGTGTGAATTCAGAGAAAATGTAAATCAAAAAAAAGAGCCTTGGGATTGTATGAGAATGACAAGCAGCTTGTATATCGTTCTGATGTTTGATACTATTTGCTGTAAAATGCTAAAGACTGGAGAGAGGACGCAGGAAATCTAATAGATGTAGTCAGTTCTTGCCAAGATTCTCAGAGGCAGTTCTGCTCCTCTGCACTCTGAGAATAATGTGTCCTGGTCTTACACTCGTCTTGCTGTACTGCATCGCAGTCTGTTGGACATCATCCCTCACACACACTGCACACACACTCTACGTTTGCTTGCTGCTGTTTTGCTGCTGCTGTTACTGCAGCTGTTGCCACCTTCGGCCATTTTAACATCACAAAATTATCAGCATCCATTTTTGTTCATCACATTATATAACAGAAATGAGGTACTAATTGGGGAAATTGTGACGCCACTTGTGATTGTTGGTGAACCAAATCTGGTCATCTGTTTTGATTGGTTTCCTTTCATGACCAGCAAAGGGAACTTTACTGATGTTTAGTCTTAAAGGAGACATATTTGCTTTTTTTCACCAGTTATTATAGTGTAATAATGTAGTAGGGAGTCTGTTGAAAATCGTAAAAGTTGCAAAACATGAGGTTGCAAAATGACAAATTCATCGGTTTTGGATTAGTTTTGGATTAGTCCTTTACTTCTGTAATATGTTTAACTTAATATGTAACACATTTGCTTTTCACACCCAAAATACGAGGCTAGTGAGTGTTTGGCAAATGTGGCTTACAGTATATCACGGCCAGCTAGTCAGACCAGAGTGGGCTTTTCAGGAGAAGGCTTTAAAGGACCATACTGGCGATTGTGCACGTTTGAGTCCAATATATACAATCCACAAGTTACATTATTGACAACCATTTCTTAAAATATACTACTTTACCAGTAAATTTCTAAAAAAAAATAAATAAAAAAAAAAATAGAAACAAAGAGCAGAAGCAGGCCAATGTGTTTTCTAAATGATTGGAAAGATTTCAAGGTTTGGAGGACAAGAAATGAAAGATAAATCAAAATAGTCCCTTGATTAAGCAAACGACTCTGAGAGAAATGATCCAGAACATCCCAGGTTTGATAGCAGCAGTCACGATGTCCGTCAGCACCAATGGTTCTTAATTAAAAGTCGTAAACAAAACACTGCTTAGCCATCACCTGAACGCCAACTAAATAAGCCTGCGGTTCTTACATTGACAATCTCCAACTCCCACAGGTTCTTCACACACTCCAGAGTGTGGTAGCCACTTGACAGGAAGTTTGGCAGGTATTCATGCAGACCGAGGAGGTCTAACCAGGAGGCGAGAGAGGTGCTGCCGTCACAGCCCAATGCCTTCACCTGTAACACAACACACACACACACACACACACACACACACACACACACACACACACACACACACACACAGAGAGAGAGTAAACAGTTTTCATACCGAAGAGGTAATTAAACATGAATATCTGTTTCTTTCTGTAATTCTGCCTCACTGAAGCTGCACTACTGCCATTTTTAGCATCCATATTCACAGATCTGGACACACTCATCATTTTGTATAAAACCTACATCTAATTTATCCAACCACAACCCAGGTGCAGCTTGCACATAGAACAAATGTTCCAGGAAAGCTGTAAACCATTGCAGGGCACTAAATTACCTGTTTGAAATTAAAATTAGTAGAATAAATCAATAGATTTCATAAGTTTAAGAGGATCATCTCAAAACTTTCACTTACTTTTTTATCTGTTACCCCCAAAGTCATCAGTACATAGTAACATGATGATGTTTATTTGAATACTGTTAAACTCTGATTAAGATCAACATGTAATATGACATTTGTATATTCCCCAAAGCAAAACCCATTATACTGTTTCTACATGTGCTAATGAAAAAAAATAGCAATTTTATTATATTTGTACACTTGAAAGCTTCTGCAACAACACCTGCAACTGCAAATATTTGTCCTTATGTTTGTATAAACAGGGATGCAATAATGCGGGTACACACACCCTCAATGGAAAAATGCATAGTCGCCTATCCTGTGAACGCTCATTTGCTTACCAAGTGGCTGAGAGATTTGAGATGTGTGTGTGTGTGTGTGTGAGAGAGAGAGCGCAAATAAAAAGAAAAGGTGTGTATCAACATAGATCTCCTGATACTCAGACTGAAATAATTATTACACACACCTCTGAGTGTAAATCATTGCTGCATGAAACTGACACAGTGTTATCTGACTGCCAATATTATGGTGTCAACCTGAACATTATGTGATGGCATTATTTATTGTATGATGGTCTGACTGGCGTAGGTCATTTTATGGATTGTGTTTGGTGATTTACATGCAATTTTATAAACCTGTACTATTTATTTCTGATTTTATTTTATGTTCTTTATGTTGTGTGTCTGTAAACTCAGTGTCATTGTTGCTTATCTTGGCCAAGTTAAGCTTGAAAAAGAGATATGTAATCACGAAGGGGCTTTCCTGGCTTAATAATTGCCTGAGTTTTTTAAAAAACTGACATCAAAATGTAATGCAGTCACTTTCATATGTGTGTGTCGAGGTGCTCTTGTGATGTTAAGCACCTTGGGCAAGTTGCGCGCTGCATGGAGGATTTTCTTCCTGTGTCCTGGGTCAGTGATCCCCATGTCTCTGAGATCCTGGTCCTCCATCACGTTACTCCCCTGCATGAACATGAAATGCAAGACACACACACACATACACACAAACACAGACAGACATACACACAGCCATACTCGTGCATATAAACACACACACATGCATGCACACACACAGATTCACAGAGACAATATACAATATGGACATACAGTAGTCATACAAGAAAGAAAATCAGTGATCCATTACAGGCTACATATGGGTGCAATAAATAAAGTGTCTGCACACACACACACACACACACACACACACACACACACACACACACACAGTAGTTGTTGTACATATAAAATCAATATATATATAAAAAAAAACATAGCCTGACAGAAATATAATTACTTGTTTTACTAATTAGGACAACTGTAGCTGAACAAAAATGCACCTACTTATACATGAATACACACATAGGCTATGCACATTGCATATGCACATTGCATACTCCGACACAAGCTGCAACAGCACAGCAGGAGAACACTGAAGTCAAATAAATTCTGCATGCCAAGACTAATCAATCTGATCAAGTGTGACTTGAAGAGAACAAAGTGTTCATAACTGCAGCAGCGTCAGCAGGATCCCTTTGCTGCTGTTTCAGGGAGATAAAATAATTTGTTCAAGAGGAAACCAAAAAAAAAAAGTTTCACTACAGTTTACAGGAACACCCAAATTTAGGTCACAGAAACAATGAACAATAAGCGTTTTCCACTTCCTGAAATCTTGACTGACAAGCAGCTTCTCGTCGCGTATTTCATGTAGATGCTTGTATTCACATCTCTCACTGCTTTGTCATCTCCTTCAGATTTATAGGCAGGAATATAGATACGAGGAGAGCCTTGAAAATGTGGAGCTAAGCGTTTTTCCCTGTGGAATGCTGCAGATTGATTCTTCCTGGCCAAGAATGTTAAATTGCACTGTAGTCTTTACTCAATCTGCTCTCACTGGCTTGGTCTCTGAGCACAATGCAGCAGTAGGTAGAGGCTTGTATCAGGGTGCAAGTGGGAGATCAATCAGTGATGACTGGACTAAAAGTTAAAATAAGATGTAAGAGAGGCCCAAAATAGATTCTCCACTTTTCTTATGACACGTTGAAGTTTGATGATGCCTCAGGAGACTCAGCAAAGTTATTATTTCATGCTGCACTTGAAACGTGATGGGAATGCGTGGTTCACTTCCTACATACCTTATGAGCTGTGCTAGTTTGATTTAAACTGATATGACTTGCATGGTAGAAGTCTGTAATCTCACTTGGTTAATGCATCAGAGAAATACAACTGTTCTATTGCTCCACCCCACACACACACACACACACACACACACACACACACACACACACAAAAGTTTAGAAAAATGCACTAAAAAAACATTGAAAAAAGACATCAGTTATGTGTTCAGGTCTTCATTATAACATTTCAGAAAACGTGGGCTGCAGATACTGATGCAATATTAATACAGCAGAGATGAAATGTAAATATGACATCTTTTGCCTTTTTTGCCACATTTAGACATCAGAGCAAAAAAGCACGATGCAACAAGCTCTAACGTGGATTTTTTTGATAGGAATTTAAATATGGGGGTAAGGATCTACAGTATGGAAGCCATAAAAGCCCCACTTCTTTTAGCATGAAAGCAGCACAAAATGATAATTGTCGTGTAAAAATTATGAGAACAGGCTTATAGCTATTCATAATTTATGATGCTTCAAAAGCTGCATCTCACAGCAACCATCACATGCAGAGAGCATCGCTGCCTCATGTAAGTGCCTCTCCTGCTCTGGTGGGGTGTCCATGGAAACTTTCCAAGCTGCATGTCTTCAAATTGACAGCGGTGGCTTGCAGGTACAGCATGGCTGGAAAGCTAAGATTCTGGCCAGTGGAAAATTACATTGAGAGGATTATTTGTCCTTCATTTGACTCGCAGATGATACAGAGTTTGATTTCCACTGATGAGATTCTGGATCAGGTTTATTTTGCTCTTATTTTCAGTAATAACACTTCATGTGTGCTCAGTCTCTGACATGGCTTTTCTCTGGGTTTCATAATATTGTTTTTCAATGAGCTACTGAATGTGCTGCCCTCTACTGAACGACTCCTCTTTTTAATAGTCCTCAAACAAATCCGGATGTTTTATGCAGATCTTCAACTTCACCATAAACTTAGATTGATTACAGCTGAAACAAGTCTTGCCAAATCTAAAAGGGCACAAAATTAAACATTCACAATGTGCGCCTGACTACTCTGACCTTTCCATTGTTTGCAACCTTCCCATCCTTATAAATATATCCGTGGGTAATTTGCACAGTGAAGCTAATGATTTATCATCTTGATGCATCAAACCCAGCAGACACATTAGTCATGGGATAAAAAATGAACATCAAAATGCCTAATGACCCGTAGCCCTCATCACATGATGCTCTGAAACTCTTGATCAACATGGACTGTTTCATGTTTGTGAGACATGATGGTTGTTTTTTTTCTGTCTGTTGTTGAACACTAAGACTCCAGGTAGGCTTGGTGTCATGAAAAAAACCCTGATATACACCTTAAGCATCTCGTTGTGCAAGTGATCATGTATTCTTGAAGTCTTATTTTATGATCTGAAACGCTTTGTGAATAAAAATACTTGGAAACTTGCTGCTTTCGTTAGCTGAGCTCAGCTGACACGCTGATGTAACGTATCGCACTAATACAGCTCAACAGACTGAGACATGACCACATTTGCCCTTTGGGCCTAGTTATTTACTGTCTACAGCCACGCTTTTTCTGGGTAACACAACTGGCCCATTGAAAATGTTGTTTTCCACAATCATTGCCAAATGCAATATCAAGTGTCCTCACTCAGGAAACATGATAATGCTTTTAGTCAGATTGCAGACATCTTTCTAGCTGCAGTTAAATGAATTCATCAATACATAATCTGACTCGAGCTTTGAAAAAAATTGCAATACATTCATGCAAAATGTGTCAGTGCTTTTCAGAAACACAAATCTGTCAGATCACGTTTTTGTCAACAAACTATAGCACGTTTCCTAATTGGCTCGCATGGGAAGTAATGAATTAGGAACCAAAATAAATTTCTGCATTCAACTTTAATCAAAATATCTAAAAATGAGTAGCATACGGTATGTAAATACAGCAATACCGCATGCTGCTGCAGTGTATACATTGTGCAGTTATTGCAACACTCATGAGCTCAGACAAGCAGTGTGTGAAACATAATGCATACAGGATTTAGTGAGCAACCATGCAGTGTGTATTTAGAATAAAACCCCAGGATGTTTAGACTGAGAGAGGATTTTATATCCATGCCATCTGGTTTTATCTACTCAGAGGTCGAGTTCGAGCTATAAATTAGAAGATTCACTGTAGGGGGTGGGGTGACTTGGAAATATACTGTAAATGAGATAGCATGATTGGGAATGCTGGGAAAGAGTTAATGGGTTTTAGCTGTCATTTGTCTTACCACTGTAGACAGCCCATATACTTTAAAGGGATTCAGTGTGGGGCCATAAATCTTACCAGGGTCATAAACTGAACAGAGGTGAAGAGGAGTTGTAGCGGGTAGAGGGGGGAAGTGGAAGGCAGAGAAATAGCAAAGCCATGAGAGTCAAGTGCAAGGGTGAGCGGGAAAGAGAGCGATATGGGGGGTNGTGGAGCTACAAGGAGAGACAAGCTGATGGAGGGACTGAGTGATGTAAACTGGAACAGACCCTTGAAATGATTTGTTACAGGTGACTCACCATGAATCGCAGGTCGTCAAAGCCGTTGAGCAGGAACTTGCTCTCGTACTGCGGCAGCCCCACGTGCTCCAGCCACTCACCCACCGGCTGGTCCAGGGCTTTACCACAGGCCCCATCTGCCGAGAGAGGGAAGCGCTTCAGCAGGGAGAAGCCGTTCAGCCGGTAGCAGCGGCACTCCGAGGACGACACATGGCATTGCCACATCATCCTCGGCCAGCAGAGGCAGAGCCGAGTGCAGCAGCACCAGGCAGGGTAAGGGGAAGACAGGGTCCAGACCGGGGGTGAGGGGCTCCCACGGTACAGGCGGGGGCCCGGCTAACTCAAACACAGGAGGAGGGTAGGACTGACTAACCTATCATACACCCACTGGTGTTAGTGTGACTGACTGGAAAATGTCAGGCGAGGGTGGAGGTAGTGCAGGGGAGAAAGCCCATCTGAAGCTTGGTTTTGTTAGTTATGTTGGAGAGAGCCACTGTGGCATCTTCCAACAGACACGGTTCACTAAACATTCCTTTAGTGAGCAGATGAGTGAGTGTAACATAAGTGCTTAGCTAGTCCCAAAACATGACAATACTGAACACGAGATAGAACGCTAGATAATTAACAGCTCTAGATAAAATGCAAATTACTTAGGGATAAAAAAAAAAAACAAAAAACAAAACATTTTGCTACATCACAAATCCCCCATAATTTTTTTTTTTAAACTGAAATTTTTCAGTTCCTCAAAAATAAATTTGTCAGGGTTTTCACCACATACTTGTAAAGCTCTGGCTGAGTCCCATGGCTTCATTGGTCAACCTCTTTGAGAGCTAGGACACGGCTCATACAATGAAGGTAGCAGCATACTAAAGCACTGTTGAGGTACTCATGTTATTTTTGATCAAGGAATATGCATTTGCTCAAACCATTTTCGTCCTTATTCCACAGCCACAAGGAGCACGGTCAGGTAGACATATTATAAATCCTACATCAAAGGAGCAACATCGGCTTAGGATTTCCACAGTGTGCGGATTCCAACTCCTCAATTCACAATCAATTCCAACTATAGATTCCTTGATAAATCTCCAGGCAGGAAGAAGATTGGTGCCCTTGGTGTTGCTGGTGCTTCCTGTTCTTCCCAGCATTCAGTCTCTGTAGCTGGCTGGCTGACTGGCTGTGTGGCTCAGCCAGAGAACGTTCTTATCATCTCTCAAAGCAATAAATCCAGGTTCAGATCCAACATACGGCAGGTGAGCCTCTTGACTCTGAAGCAGGGATCACTGTGGGATCACGGCGTAGGTTAAGCTACAGCAGCTCCTTCCTCACGCAGTCACCACCCCCACACCAAATCCTACCTCAGCCTCAGCCCACCTGGTTCTTCTGAGCGAGCAGCCTCTGTGTGAGCCTCTGTGTGAGCCTCTGTGCTCAGGGCAGAGGTTTGCTGCATCCCCTGAATGTCTGAGACATGCAGGCAGCGCAGACGCAGTCACAACAGCTGCTCCTGGCTCACACACATCCTCACACACACATCCCCTCACTGCTCACAGGGCATAACGTCCTGACGCCGGCTACTTCCACACAGGAGACCACAGATCTGCCTCAGCCTCAGCCGCGTCCTTCTCACATCCACAACAGGCTGCAGACTCAATGATCATCCCCCCTTCTCATCCAGGCAAATCCCTAAAGCTCTTCTTCTTCTACCTCACGCTCTCCGCTTTCCTTTCTCTCTCTGTCTCTCTCTGCTTCCTTTTGCTTGCTCTCGATTTCATAGCCCCATTCCCACACTGCGATTGCACTGCAGGTCTGCTGTATGCTGCTTGATGGAGTGGGGTGCTGCTCCACGTAACCAGCTCTCCCTCTTCCTCACTCCCACTATATCAATTCCCCTCCCTCTCTCTCTCTCTCTCAGTCTGTCTCTCTCCCTCCCTCTTTGGCTTGCACTCAGTCTCGCTCCCTGTCTCATACACAGGCAGATGCACACACATATATGCTCCTCTCTCTCTCTCTACCCTCTCTCATCCACACACATGCACACACACACACACACACACACACACACACACACACACACACACACACACACACNCCACATCTCTCTCTCTCTCTCTTTCTCTCTCTCTCTCTCTCTCCACCGCACTGATTAGAATTGCACAGAGGCACTCTGATCTTGCCAGTGCAGCAAGGACACCGCCATCACAGGAAAAGAACAAGCACCAAGAGCCCCAAATCCCCAAATCACCGTCCTTTCTCCAAAGTATGACAACAATGTAAAGGCATGACGGAGTCCCAACTCTGTGCTGCAGGAGATGAGTTCTTTTAAGTTAACATGGGATATTAAACAAAGAGACTTTTCAAGCTCCTGCTTATTAGCAGATGGCTTTAATTCATTTACATCTCACTCTGGTGATAGAATGAAGGGGGGACAGCATTGATTCAAGTGAGCAAAACTCCATAATGAATGGACAGAGAAGACACACACACACACACACACACACACACACACACACACACACGCACATGCACGCTTCAATGCACATCCACAATTCTCAAGTACTGTCTCATCTCCATCTGACTCAGTCCTACAGCATGGCAGAAAAGAGGCAAACTTCTTTAATTCCAGATGTTCGTGTCACATCTGTCAGTTTTACAGCAAAAACAGAAGCTGCTTACTGTATATAGAATAAAGCCTGGACAAATAAATGAGATTATATAACATTCAGGATTAAAAGATGTTCCTTTTATGTTAATTTTGCACAAATTGGCACCGTTCTTACAGGGAGCGGTAGACTTTAGCATGCACCTATGCAGGGCTGCTTGCTGCATCCCTCACAGGTGTTATCTGGGTGCAGCATCAGGCGGAGGTAATCATGCAGGTTTTCAGGCTACTTGCAATCACCTCCCACATTCTCAGATGAGGAGTCAGCCAGAAAGCCAGTCAGTAAGGCAGTCAGGGCAAAGGACACAATTCCAACAGAGGGAGACAAGGTGAAAAGCTATTGATTAAACCTCCTACATAATTGGCCGTCTGCACCCCAGTTGCTCTGTCTTAACAATCAGGTAAAAGGCCAGGTCAAGTCTTTGTGGCCTGTCAGTCATCCACAGGACCGACGCTCATCATTCATTATCAGCAAGAGTAGCTGCTGTCAGATTTGTTCTGAATGAGAGGAACGGTAGAAGGAGGGAGACAGAGAAAGAGATAGAACGAGCAAGAGACAGATAAGAGACAGAAAAGACTAATAGAGTGGAAGGCAATGAAACATGGGGGAGATAAGATGGTAATAGGAAGTAAGAAGGATTGAAGTGGACTACTTACGATTCACTATGAGATCCCACAACCCCTCCTCTTTCTCCTCTTTCCTTTCTCTTCCCTCCTGAGCCTCATACCAAAGACAGCTCCTACACACACGCACACACACACACACACACACACACCGTTCATACAAAGACTTAAAAATACCAACCATCCCCATCCAATTACCTCCATTCATTTGGGAAAGCAACACCTACCGTAATAGTAGGACCTAATTACTGACGGACATAGTATCCGATGCCCCTCTGTGAGTGGGGGGCTGGGGGGTNTGGGGGGTGGGGAACTAGGCCAATGTCTTATCCCCTGTTAAACAGGCCGTGCCATCAAATTCACCAGAATGTGTTTCTTTAATGTATGAGCGCTGGCAGGAGTAGACTTGCTTCTGAGGAGCAGCCAGAAAGACTTATTTTAGGTAGAGGGGTAAAGGTTGTGCCTGGATACAGCTGTTCCTCTTTATCAGCGCAGGAGAAAAGCACTAGCTCCTTGTCAACATACAGGAGCGGAGGGAAAAAATGAGCTGCAAAGCTGAATTAATTCAGGGAAACTGAAGGCGGACTCTTTTCCTTTGAACATCAGACTGTGCCTGTACACAAACTGAGCTGATGCCTCCTGTGTGCTGTTGGCTGAGCGCTGTCTCCTCTCTCTCTCTCTCTCTCTTTAAGCTCATTTACTCAGTTCTCTCAGCACACAACTGAAGAAGTCTCAAGGAGCACACAACACAAACACCCTCATCCTTGAACATACAAGATGGCACAATTGCAGCACTGGTTTTTGTAACAACAGGCCAGCGAAGTCTTTGGTAGTCCTTGGCTCTACACCGTCACAATGAAATGACATGAGAGGGACAGGACAGAGGTATGATGGGAAAATAAGAGAAGACAAGGATAGAGGATAAGGCTTTTCTGGTTCTGTCACAATAAAAAGATAAAGGTGGGATGAAGACTGACAATTTGGGTTTCCATCTTAGTCTAATCCCTCCTTCTCTCCTTCTCTTATCCTCTGCTTTCCTTCTCTTCCTCTCCTGGTGATGACTCTGAAGGGTGCAGTAACCTGCAACAAACTAATATGAACTCTTCACCGAAATACACATTCAGAAACAACAAATGCATCATCTCGACCTGCAGAAATGCTTGTGTGCAATCAGAGTAAAATCCAAGCAGCAACTGCATGACTCAGCTGAATCTTGGACACTTTGAGCATATTTTTCTTTAAATGAGATCTATAAATAGTGCACAACTATACAGTATGTATGAGGGAAAAAAAACAAACAACATATTTCCTGTTATATAATGCAGAATATGCCCAGGTCTTATTTGTTAGGATAACAATCAATTCAAGAGTGCTTGGCTGCACAGGAAGTCAGGCATGATTTAACACTTCCATGGAAACCAATGTTATTTTAGTGTTATTCTCCTAGTACGTATCACTTTTTCCCTAAATT
This sequence comes from Lucifuga dentata, assembly GCA_014773175.1. NCBI lineage: Eukaryota > Metazoa > Chordata > Actinopteri > Ophidiiformes > Bythitidae > Lucifuga > Lucifuga dentata. The sequence continues at coordinate 38,969 of VXCM01003923.1, forward strand.
ACTTTTTTTTTTTTTTTTTAATNTTTTTTTTTTTTTTTTTAAATATTAGAATTGTATGATTTTAAAAAAGCCCTGAATGAAGTCATACTGTATGTTCTCTATACTGTAAATATTTGGGAACATATTTCTTTGCATTCATATCAAGACTTACTCTCTTTCATCTACTAGAAACAACAAAAAATGTAATTCAGTGAAAATTTCCAGCATCAATTAAAAATATCTGTCAGTGTAGTTTAAAATGACTCAGTAAGATATGAATGAGATTTGTGAAACTAGCATAAAAATCTAGCCCCAACAAAACCGCGCCCGACCTTGAACCTATAGATCTGGATTTGATCTAGATTTGAATTCCTGTTTGTACAATAAAAAATCGTCCCTTCTCTACAAATCAAGAGCTCCCCTTCATCAGTGAAAGTGATATTTAACTGGTTAAACTGAGGAGATCTCCTTAATATGTTGCATCATCACCTTGTTACAAAGACATACTTTTTTTTCCCTCTTTTTTATTAACTGCATAGGCATTGTGCATGAATGCATTTTGTAATAGGCTGGCTTCATTTTGTTATTTTGGTTGATGATCTCTTTACATCTTCATCTTTAGATGGCCCATATGCAAATACCCGTGTTTACATGGTTGAGACCTGAAACAAACCACGTTTAGTTTCCAAGATGCAGGTAAACAAACTTCCACAATGGACTACTTTTTACTTTCTGAAGCACTTTTAAAGGTCTAAAATTACTTAATTATATTTTAATAAGGATTACTTTGGGAATGTGCAGCAATGCTGCTGCTGCTTCGGTTCAAAGGGAGCTGATGCAAGTAAGGATCAGTGGACAATGATCAATGGATGGATTATGGCATTCACAGAGAGTGTTGCTTTTAATGACATTTGAGTCACATCGCAACGGCATGTGTACCGAATCTTCTGTTATTAGATTTGTCTCTTTCCATTCAGCCAGGTTAGCCAACACAAATGAGTTCATCATACGTCATTTTCTTCTGGTTTTATTTTGAAAAGAAAGCAATTTTGAAACATGCAGGTATTTTGCTTTCTTTCACAGCACCCCTACCCTTGATAAAAACTGGCCATTCTTACATTGATAATGAAAATAACATGTAATTTATTTGGCTTAAGTAATCTACAGTTTGTGGTGGCAGTTGCCAGCACCTGCATATGGAGGCCTTTACTGATGTGGCGTATCTGATCATCCACTGGCAGCTCCCTAGCCTAAGTTCAGACTAACGCCATAGGCCTGAATCAAAGTTAAACTGGTTTGTTGAATCATCCATGTTGCAGAGACTCAGTATGTCGCTCAGTTACTTGAGTAACGGAACTAGCCAAAACCAAAAGACTGAAATGTTGAACTGCTAACTGGAAGCATTATGGTCAGTTACGTATGTGTCTGAATGAATGAAACTCAAAAGGCTTTTTACTCACCAGGGTTTAATCTTTGTTAAGACAACATGCCAATTTGTTGAATGATTAACCTCTGACGCAGACAAGGTGAGGTAGCATTTGTTACATGACTAAGTCTTAATTGATGGAAGAGAAAATGAATGATATTTTGCATTGTTACCAGCATGAAGGAGCACCAGTGAACAACATTAAATTGCTTCATGTTAGCAACTATTCAAGCATAGCCTGGCTACTGAATGTGACAAGCAAGGTTGGAATTTTTAGCATTTATCCTAATTTTAGTTTGTTGTACCATATAGACTCGACTATAAGCAATCTCGAGTATAAGCCGACCTCCTGATTTTGACCTACAAATTTTGATTTTTAAAGAAACGCGCATATAAGCCAACATCAGGGGGTTGGCTTATATGCGCAACCCCCCATCAATTTATTTGTTTAGCAAATTACCTGTTTTTCGGGGTATTGTCATAGTATTCCTATGATTTTCTGAAAATAATCTATGTAGCGGTACTGGTAAATGTGATATTTATTTCTGCATCTAATTACCGTAACTGATGACTTACTGGCTGCCGCAAAATCTGCTGAATAACATAAGTCACGAAATACATCATTCTAAGGTACTGTAGGAGCCATTTTTTGGTTAAATGTTTGTGCTTTTCCACTATCAGACACTAGGTGGAGTTTCTCTGTAAATGAGCCTATTTAAAGAGCACTGATTGCAACTATTGTCAGGTGTTGCTGTTTGAGAGTGGAAGAGGCAGTTTTTGACCAAGCTTGGATGGAGTTTGATTGTGTTAGATCTTATTCTAACTGTTTAATTATCATCAAGTGGATTTCTTTTATTTTAAGTTATCAGAAAGTTTGAAAAGTTTGAAAAGTCAGTTTGAAAAGTTATTCAAGTTTTATTTTACATTTTTGAAACTGGACAACTGGATGGCAAATGGTGAGCCNAAGTTATTCAAGTTTTATTTTACATTTTTGAAACTGGACAACTGGATGGCAAATGGTGAGCCAAAAATAAAGAAACTGTTTATGAACTTAAAGGAAAGACTTGGATTTTGATTTGCAATTGGAAGCATGCGTCAAGCTACGCTTCTCACAGCAGCAGCCCTCGGTGACTGATTAAAAAGGGTTAACGGTCCCCACAGGTATGATTTAAACTATTTTCCATGGGTAGTGGTAATGGGTAGTATTTCCACCCCTGGAAATTTTGTTCTCTGGGATCCAATTTGAATTACTCGTGTATAAGCGTTTGTTGTGAAATTTGGTCAAAAAAAAAGAAAACTTGATTTTATATATGTATATACAATATTTATTTCCATGAAGTTGTAGCTTGGTTTTATGGCTTTCAAAGAAGTGTAGGTGAGCAGTGTGGCTTAGCTACGTCAGTAAGGAATAAGGGATATGGCCAGTTGTCCTCTACAAGAAAAAAAAAACAGGTCATATGTGCCTGGCAGTGTAAATGTAGCTTTAATGACCAGCTTTGACATTGACTTTGGTTAAACTGCAGCAGCTATTGTCCCAATTCCTGTTTCTTTTTTCAGGCTCCTCTCCTTCAACACAAACACACATTTCCGTCTCTGATTCACCTCTCTGCTTATGGCGAATTACATCTCGCTGTGGTCAGCAGATCATTATTGCATGAAACACACCCTGCATGACTAATGAAAACATCTACAACTCTACACTATCTCAGTAAAGCTGTTGAGACAGAGTCAGAGGAGCTGTTATGCAATACCGCATGATGATTATACCTTACGGCCGAGCATCCAATAGAAGGTTTACAGTGTTTGTGCTCAGGAGTGTTATCTGAACAAAGTGCCAGCTGGCTTCTCCCTCCGTTCTGCCTGAAGGATACTTGGTGAAGTGTGTTATCAATTTGAAAAGATAGAACTCCAGAAAAATACACATAGTGAGGAGAATTTAGAATTAGACTTGCAAAGTGGCAGCAGTGGTGTCAGGTTTGATCTCGTGACTTAAAAGGACAACAGCAAGCTCCTTTTTAAATGTGTTTGAATACAGAATATCAGATTCATGGAAAACTTGCTGCTCACAAATATAATCATTTAAAAGGTGGACAACACATTTAATTCCTGTGTCATTAATAGAGCAGCAGGGAAATTATAAGCTTTAAAATGGTAATGAAAAGACTCACTTTGACCCTCGAGACTCAGTTGTGATTTTGCATTAGCTAACCAATAAATTACACACTGCAGAATCATGCCTCATGCTTTCATGAAAGACATTTCATGAAAGACATTGTCATAGATTCAGAAAAGGTGAAAAGTGTTACCTGAGGTCTTTGTGGGCTGTTTGGATGTTTCAATGCCCGCTCCAATCAAGTTCATGATCTTCTCAATCTGTGAAATTAAATACATAGAATCATAAAAGAAAAGAAGAAAATATCCACAAAAAGACATGAATAACACTTCATAAAGAAGAAACAAATTTCCACTGAAAGTTGTGATATGGTGGCCGGGCTTCAACAACAGTTTAGTCATAAAGAGAACAAACTCTAAATACATTTGTTCATGATTTCATTGTTATAGACTTAAATCTCAAGTTTTAAATTTCATTTAGTTGCTATAGCACCACCATCAGGCAATTCAGAATTCATCCTGCATTTTTTTTTTTTTTTTTGGAAAGCAAATTTTATCAACAAAAATAAATTCATGTAAATTTGGTAAATATTGCCTTAGATGTGAAGGAAACAGTTATTTACAATCTAACTTTTTTGTGTGTTATCTAAATATGGTGAACAGTAGTTTGACGAAATTTTAACCAACTATCGAAAAAACTGATGAAATCTGAGTGACAGACTTAAAGATTTCCACTGTGTTGCAGTGTATGACAAACTCCTGGGAAGACCTTGTGTACAGAGCAAATGTACCAAACACCATAAGGGCATTTGACTATTGTTGCTAAAAAAAGATCCTAGGGATTTTGACAAGAAGTAGATGGATGTTAAATGGCATTAAATTTTGTCTATTCACAATCGGCAATGAAATCTGCAATCATTGAGAACCCCAAAAAGCTGATTTTGCTTTTACTAGTGTCAGCAGAGACATGGTGTAATATTTATTTCAAAAAGCAGAGCACATGGTGCAAGTGGCATCAACGCTGCTGAAAAGCCTTGGTTCATTTGAAAGTTCAGCATGTGGAACACGTGGCAAATTCCTCCAGAAATGCAGTCTTCACATTACTCTTTGAATTAACCTAGTTAGATTCTATATCACACACAGACCTTGTTGCATCAAAGCTTTGCCCTCATAAAAAACTTGTTTCCAAAGTGATGCTTTTAAAGAACCTCATTAAAGTCTCATTACTGCAAAAGTACTGGAATGTACAGTATATCACATAATGCAGAAAAAGCTAGAAGTTAGAATTTAAAAGTGTGTATGTGTATATATACACACACAAACATTTAGAATCAATGTATACTCTGCATATAAAATCCCATCTTCAGTATTTTTATCCTATATGAGCATTTAATAAAATATTAAAATACTGCAGAAACCTATTAATTAAATGCATTTGGTAAAATCAAGGTCATTTCTTTGGCTCATTATAATGAAAGGTGTTTTTAATATTCTTCTAACATGTAAATGGAGATAAACGTAAATAAAACAGAACATTTTAAGATTTGTGATGGGGCAGTGTTTTGCAGGCTGTTGTATTGCATTTGATTGTGCAGATGTAAGAGAAAAACATTATTTGACAAGAATTAAATAACAGAATGCTCTCCTTACACTGACACAGGTGTTGTCAGTTTGAGATGATTAGACCTCATCTCAAGCTGTGCTTGATTGACTGTCCTGATTGGTTGGTTGCAGCTGTTAAGGCAGGACAAAGTAATCAGCTGGAATAACTGGAAACACCTGTGTTGATATGAAGAGTCTTCAAAAGGGAGATGTTGGAGCTGGTGTGTAAACTAACTCCAAGTAAGGCTGGGTAATATGCTTAAACATAAAATCTCGATTTTTTTTTTTTTTTTTTTTTTTTTTTTTTTTTTTTTTTTTNATTTTAATTGATTTTTTTTTTTGGAGGGAAGGGGGGTTCTCTAAACTATAAAAGAAAAAAAAAACTAATTCAAATGAGTATTTTCTTTATTAAAATAATAAATTGTCAGGCTTTCTACACAAAAACTTTTAAAAGGTTTTAGCAGCGATGTTCCTTGTGAGGAACACCAGCTTGTCTGCTGTCTCTGCTCTGACATGTTACGGTATTCCACCTACAGACCTGTTTGCTGCATGCCCTGAAGCGTGGAGCAAACGAGTCTGTAAAGTTTATAGGACCTCCGTGCTGTGAAGCACAAAACTGAACAACTTCCAAATGACAGGAGTGGGTGGTCAGGGCCAGCATGGCCTTCTCTGCTGGCCTAGAGATTGTCAGAATCATTCATAATTTAATATATATTTTATTAATGCTATATGTATTTTACAAAGTTCATTCCCATCAGTTTTGTTGNATAATTTAATATATATTTTATTAATGCTATATGTATTTTACAAAGTTCATTCCCATCAGTTTTGTTGTTAAAATTTCATCGCTGCTCTCTCCCTCAGTTGTGCTGCTTCCAGTGCAGCTCATAGAAATTAGAGCTTTTATCCAATCAGATTTTCCCCCTGTGCTGTCTCCGGGTAAACAAAATGTAGCCTGAGGCCTTCAGAATCTTGAGTGAATCCCCTCTGCTATTCAAGCAAATGGGACGATGTTGTTGATTGTCATATAGTTTAACCAATCAGATTTCGAGTTTGCCATGTTGGGCGTATTCTTTTACATGTCAGGCCTTCTAGCTGGCCTTGGCCTATGTCATCGGAGTACAGCATTGTGCTACTTAGCTAAACAGCCTGCCAGAAATTCATGAGAGGAAGAAGAGAGCTGGTAGCTTAGCTAACTCACGTAAATCTAGCTAGCAGGTAACGGAGCATTAATGTTTAAACTTTCTTTCTTGACGTTTAGATTTTTAGATATTGTTTTAGATTTTTACTTAGTCCTGTTGTTTTTTTTTAATGCACGATGGCAGAAGGAGGAGAAGAAAATGGATTAACTGACAATGCTTTTTTTTCACATTTTGGAACTGAAACGCACCGATAATGTACAACCATGTCGTTAAACTCTTTATAAAGACAGAAAGGAGGATACTTTATCTTCAGATTATGAGCAGCTTTGGTAAGTCTGATGGATTTTTATGTGGCTGGAATCTGTGAGGAAGCCTGTTGAATCTGATTGTGTTATTTGTGTTTTACGGCATTTTTGCTTACTTGCTGGTCGTATGCGTAAATGTGATGGCTGTTGTGAATTCTTGTTTCTTTGGTAATGACACTGATTTAGGCTATGCCATGTTTATATGTGATGCAGCATCCTGTCATAATGCGTAATAATGCTACATCCTATTCATGTCTCTGCAGTTAGTGTGTTGTAACTGACACAGGTGTTGATCCTCGTGTTAAATCACTTTATTCCACTTGATAAAGGTTACTGTTAAGGTCATTTATACTTCACGCAAACTACATGTTCGCGTGAAGTATAAATGAGGCTTTACTGTTACTGTGAATATGGGCTGGTTACGTCGAATAACAGCAGCATATAGCCCTACTGTCATGGTGAGGTTATTAGAAGGTGGTTTAATAGCGGGAAGATCGCATTGAAGGCCTAAGCGTAAAATGCAAGGCCCGCCACTGCCAAATGAAGTGACTGATGTTACTTTTTTTTTTTTTTTTTTTTTTTAAGAAAGGAGCTCATCTTCAGTCGAAGTGTTTGTTGCCATCTTGCTAGCATGTCTGATCTGCTGACAGCTTCGTGGGCGTGACATCAACGAACGTGATGGACCATTGTTAGGTAAGGTTGGTAACCCTTGTGTGCTGCAGGCGGAGCTATGGACCCTCATGGACACGCAAAACTATAAACAAGGCTTGTAGGTTTCACGCGCACGAAACGGGAACAGGTTTGATTGACGGAAAGTGACCTGCTGCCGCATTTTCCCATTAAAAATAGTTTTTTTAAACTCGATTTTCCGATTTAGCCATTTTATACATTGTGCCAAAACGTAAACTCGAATTAATCAATTAAATCGATTAAGAATAAGCTCGAGTCACTCTAGTCAGTGTTTTGGTGACTGCTCTGTTGTCATTAATTTAGATTACCCGATTAAAATTTGTAATGCATAACTGCTGTTATGCAACTAATACATATGTTGTCCAGATCATTTTAGCAAATGTATTTCACAGTCGCAGCGCTCTCCCCTCCTGTAGCCCCTATCATCATTAGAAAAGATCATTAGAAAAGAAAGAAGAGACCACGGTAAGAAATGTACTTGACCGACTGGGGCGTTAGCACTGCTGCCCCCTGGTGTCCAGGATGAATACACAGACAAACTGCTGTCTGAACAAGTAAACATGCATTCCTCTTAAATAGACGCAATAAAACTACACTGAAATTACTATAAAACACAATGAACATGTTGTTAATAATACAGCACATTTCTCTTTACTTCTCAGAGGAAAATAACTGATTTTTTTTTTTAAATAATTTAATTTTTATTTTTTATTTTTTTTAATACTTAGGGGGGCGCTAAATTTCCGAGAGGGGGGGAGGAGGGGCGCATGTGCTATGGCACAATGGCCAGTCCGTTATGGAGTGACCACAGCATTAGTTTCGCTTCTACAAATCACGAGGGCCCAGATTCATAAAAACTGGCAATAGGAGAGTAATGCTGCCTTAATGTGCGCCGTGATGATTGAGGTGCATTCATAAAACTTCTCCTACGATAATCATCGCATCTTTGTCACTTGAAGGCAGCGTTGCTGTGAGAGGTGTCAGGTAAAAGCCAATGAAGATCAGCATGTTAAGGAGCTGCTGCATATTTATCAGCCACCATTTATCCTGATTTATCTGGTTTTAAAGCCACAAATCGACAAAAGAAACATACATTCTGCTTTAGAGATCTTTGTTTTAAAGGACTGATACTAAAATAACAGGTAAACGTGTATTTTAACCCTTTAGTGCAATCGCGCTGCACTGGGGTGGGCGTAGGTGGTGGTGATGGTGAGGAACTGAGATGTGTGCAGCACAGCAGGTGACGTGAATGAACAGATCGCGCCTGAACGTGTCTCGGATCGGATCAAAACTCATCAGTTAAAAACTGACTGATCAGCTGAGTGACTTTATCAAAGTTATTGATCACTAACACGTGAGGCACATACAGTTTGAAACGTTGCCCATATTTCACACCGCTGAAATTTACCACCGGACTGAAGCAGGTCTTATTTATTGCGTGTCGGTTTGTTTTATGAATAGCTACCGCGACACGCAAATAAGGAAATATCTCAGTAACGCCTCTTTCAAGGCAAACGGTAAAATATGTCATTAACAGGCGTTTATGAATGAGCAAATGTGGTTGCGCCGTGATATTTGCGCATAGCGATGCGGTAAAACATGCGCTACAGTTTATGAATCTGGGTCTATATGTTTAAAAACCTCAAAAACCAGTGAAACTACATTGAAGAAATGCATTTTTCACTTTTACTCTCTTAAGACTAAATAATGGACTAAAGCGTTTGCTAAGATGAACATTTCTTGTATACGTTCTCTGTGGCTTAGTGCAATTCTGTGCATTGATTTGACCAGGAGCCTGAGATCAGCTCCTCTAAAAACTGATCTTGAATTAATTTAAGACTGAACCAAAAGTATTTCGCCTGATAATTTATACTTTGATACCAGGCAAAATAGTACTGTATATAAAACCCTTGGCAAATAAAAGTACAAAAAGCAGTGGGAAAGGACTGGATTACAATGACAACCACCAAAAAAATCCCAAAGGCGCAGCTTGACCATATAGTCTTCAGTCCACACTGCTAGTACAACTCAGTGGACTAGAAAGTTACGTTCAGTATCAACTATATTTAGTCTATTACGGACGTGTCAGCAGCAGAGATCTCAAAACCTGAAACTGTCTGCGTAGCTAATTACCACCAGAGTAAATACACAACATTTAGCATAAAATAAACATTTCTTTTAAGTCAAAATGCACCAAGTGCATGGTGGGTGCAACAGGTAGTGAGGGGGTGGCCAGTTAGTGTGTGGCCAGCCCCAGCAGAGTCTTTTGTGCATCCTATGCACTTTGTCCATCTGCCAATGGCAACTGACACCCATCAATCAATTGACGATGTTACAGATGAATTAAAACAAATAGGAATGTCACAACATTAACATATCTTGCTGAAAAATATACCATTGCATTTTTTATGCTTCAAAGATACTTCACGGTTTTCTGTTAAGATACACTGCCGTGAAAAAGTATTGGCACCCTCAGGTCCAGGCATTATTTATTTAATTTTTATTCAAGTTGCA
>VXCM01003924.1:0-10909 GCA_014773175.1 Lucifuga dentata
AATTTTACATCTTAAAGTCAAATATATATTATTGAGTTTGTCCTACTGAAAAATACCAGTAGTTCACCCAGCTTATAAAAAAATGATTGGAAAATGTTGCCTCATTTTTTTTTTAAGTTAAACCACAGAAATGTTTTTGTACAGTGCAGTTTTTACTTAGATGTGACTTAAATAAATCCAGTTGAAAAGGATTTTTTTTTTTTTTTTTTTTNTTTTTTTTTTTTTTTTTTATTAATCATGTATTTAAAATTCATGTAGTATGGACTAACCCACTGAAGGACTTTTTACAGTGTATCCCACACAATGGCTATATCATTTAACTTCCTTGTTTTGCAGGAATCTTGTACTATGACCTTAGTCTCTCTCACACCCAACACACACTCAATTCACCAACACAGCTTTCTCATCAATTATGTATTTTTCTCATCATCACAACAGATCGTGTTACGGGCCATAAGCTAATGTTTCCCATCTATTTGCAGTAAGTGGCCATCAACAGGTTTCATGTTTTTCCCTCTGTGACTCTTAAGGCTCAGTCGGCAGGAAGAATGGCTGGAAAATCATAGAGGATGGTTGCCCACGGATACACACATTACACAAATAACACCCTTTACAGGCTCTTTTTAACAACACATGGGCATTTTGAATCACGAGCTAGTGAAGGTGTGAGGTTAGAACAGATCATTTGTCTTCGTAGCTTTTTTTTTTACCTTTTGGGTGTGTCCCTGAACAGGTAGCCGCTGATCTCGGCTCCGTCCGGTATGACGGAGNCCTTTTGGGTGTGTCCCTGAACAGGTAGCCGCTGATCTCGGCTCCGTCCGGTATGACGGAGGAGTCATGGAACAGCGATTTGTCCCTGATCTGCATCTGGAAGAGGCCTTCATCTCTCGTGGGAAGCTTCTGGGCCAAAGCTCCCAGTCCAAGCAGTACAAACAGAACCGCACTCCAACCCCCGGCTCCTGTACACTGCCTCATTCTGAAACACACACACACACACACACACACACACACACACACAACAATGACTTCAGTTTCATTCACAATGTAAAATAATCGTGGGAATATAAGAAGCTTTGGAAAAATCTTAGATTCTGCTTTGGCTGTGAATCTTGTTTTGATGTATATTTGTCAAATGATATCAGTTTCACGTTCAAGAAAATTATTTAAAGGACCACACCGGCCGTTTTGCATGTTTGAGCCTAATATATTCAATTTTCATACATGTAATGTTACTGACAACATTTCCCATGGAATGGTGAGTTAAAAAATGTTTTTCCTACCTTCCAGACCACCAATGGTTTAAGTTCATTCTGGTACACTTTTAAAATCAACTTGTTGATAGAAACTTTCTTGGGATAGGTAATCCATCATTGTGAACAAGACGTATATTCAGGGGTTTTTTTTAAGTTTCATAATTTTAGCGTTTAAGCACAATAAAAAGCACGGAGTGAATGTATGTCTCCACTAGGGAAAATAGTCCCAAAAGAAGACCTGCGTTTATCGAAAAATTTAAACGGCAGTGACTTCATAAGACTGCATACAGTAACTATTAGCAGGTGAAACATCGATTTTTAAGGTGGGTGTATCGCATGAGTATTTGATTTTGAAAGATTAAAAGATTTTGCAAAATATCAGAAAATCTGAATTACAGTTTTATCCTTTGGGAAATTGTCAGTAACATAACATGTATGAAAATTGAATATATTAGGCTCAAACATGCAAAATGCCTGGTGTGGTCCTTTAATCTTCTTTTTTTTTTAAATAAGGACTTTAATCTGTATTATGTGTAAATATTAATGGCCAAAATCAATTAGGAAGTGTAAAAAAAAAAAAAAAAAAAAAATGGCTATTTTGCTGGAGAATTTCTCTTTTCATCCTGACATTGGCTAAAAACACAAAACAAAATTTTTCCTGCTTCTTCATTTGCATCATACTTTTATAATTTCTACATTACAGTTCTCAAACACAATTTCACTGAACATTGTTTTTCTGGTTACATTTACATTTCATTAAAATATGTTTTATTGACCCCATGTGTGACAAAACATCAGGGACAGAGAAGGAGGACTCCAGATTACATTTAAGCATGTGCATGTGGAGGAGAGACATTAAAATCTCCAGTGGAGCTGCTCTGTTTCATAAAATGCTAATCCTAAAATCCCAGAATCCATGTCATTTGAGTTTTATCGACGTTAATATAAAAATGTTTGGAAGGTCCGGGCTGTGGTTCAGGACAGACGAGGTGCAGCTGACCGGGGCTGAGAGCCTCTCACGTATCCCCTGCCTATTGATTTTTGCCCCATTGATTGTAGCTGATGGGAACGCCAAATCCCTGGTGATTTAATCAGCGTAATGATGGCAGATTAGCCAGATACTTTACTGCCATTTACTGCAAGCGAGATGCTGTCCTTTTAATGACCCTTCTCCTTTTCCCTGCTCCCCCTCCCCCTCTCTCTTTCTCTTGATCGCAGTTTTTTTTAATCAACAAATATAACTAATCTCTTTCTCTTAAACATATAATGCACTTCCCCTCCCTTTCTGACGGCCTTGTCAAGCACATTTCCTCCTCTCTCTCTCTCTCTCCTCTCCCTCGTTGCCTCCTTAAAGAAAAGCAGATAAGTCAAAACAGAGGAGTCAGGCCTGGACGAACCTCCACGCCGCAAACACGGCTTCATTGCTGCATTATCGTCCTTTAAGACAGGGCTGGAGAAAAGCCCTCGACAGCTCCTGTCAGTGTGTCTGTCTCTCGGGTTGTGTGTGAGCCCAGAAACGTCAGGGGGCTGAATGGAAGCCGTCCGAGTGCTACTTTGAGGTTTGACTCGCACACAGAGAGCGGAGATCTTTATCTCCTCGGTTTGTCTCATTCCACTTCAGAAAACATGTCAGTCGGAACAAAGACATGTCTATTAAAACACAAGACGGCTCTGAGGTGGTATGTTCAGAGCCATCTTTCATTCCTATACTCCTCAAACTCCACATAGATGCAGAGAGAGCCCCCCCCCCCCCCNCCCCCCCCCCCCAATCAAACCCACCCAATGGCTCCAGCATATTGATGTCATTAGATATAATGTCTGCTATCACTCACGCATGAAGAGTTTGTCACCACACATTCGGTTGTCTACTTTTAGATGTGCACTATAAGAAGATAAGATAAGAAAAAAACTTTATTTATTGCGCTCAAAAGTTTAGAATCACCCGTCATTTAAGTAGGTCTTGCTGTTTTATTCAAGTCAAGTTTATTTGTGTAGCCCAGTATCAAGCAATGTCTCAAAGGGCTTTACAGGCCTACACATCAGCAGTTCCCGACCAGCCCAAGCTCTCTAAGAAGATGAGAAAAAACTCCCTAAAAACCTTCTTATATGAAAGTGGAAGAGGCTATTCAAAAACAGATTCCCTCTCCTCAAACGACCGGCTGATGCAATAGGAGCCGCACTGTTATTCAGTAGTGTTTTTTAAATTATGAGTGCAGTGCCTGTTGAAAATGTGCCTGTTCGGACCGGGCTGGACTTTGTGGTGTGCGCCACAGCCTGCCATCAGTGCTTGTGGAATGGAGCATATGCTGCCAGACCCGGACTACTTTTTACCAGCACAACTCAATTTAAGAACCGCTCATCCAAACAACTTCACACACGACACTGCACGTCCTTGGGTCCTGAGCAATTAACCTGCCAAATATCAGCTTCATACGGTGCGGGTTCTACAGACATTGGTGCCACAGACAGAGATTTTTGTCTTTATAGTTAGATATGAAACAAACACCAAAATGTATTTTTAAGATGTCTTATTTAGTATTTCAAATACTTTGATATGGGGGCTGGTTTAAATGATAACACTATTTTCATGATTTCTCATCAAAGTATCCACCGTGAGATTTAATCGCTGCTTTGCAAATATGAAGCATCAGTTTGTAGAGCATCAGGGAATAATCTAGAATTTCCTAATAATCTCTGGTACCACATACAGCTTCTCTACATGAATTTAGAATCATCTACAACTCATGTCATGATTCTGACAATTGTAAAATGTCTTAATTTTTTACAGCTTCTTGCAAATTATTTTAGGTGCATAATACTAACAGACGAAGTAAAATCATTTTATACATACATACATGAAACAAAACTAGTTTGACATGACTGGAAACATTGATTCTATGTGAAAATCACTAGTGATTCCACACTTTGAAGCGTAGTGTATCTGTAGCACGTTTGCTGTGTGGCCTTCAGGCTCATCATATGTGACAACAAACGACTGATCCAATAACTTCACACATCCCACACGCTCTCAAATCCATATTCATAATACAGGGGTGTTGCTGAAACATGACATCTAGAGCAGTCGTACTTGGTAGTGTCTGGTCCCTGTGGTTGCACGGTCAACATGGTTCCCCAGACTGGATTGGATCTGCTCTAACATGCTGGCCTGCACCATTCTCATGCCACAGAACTCTCTTTACCAAAATAAAACATCAAAAACGCTGCATCTGGAACAAATAAAGCCCTAATGTTTAATTAGAATGAGGAAGAATGCATGATCGGGATTTGAGGAAGGATAATTTTAAGGCAAGATCACCCCACAATGGTGTCGTTACTTTTTTTGTAAATTTCTTTCAGTATTTGTATATTTTTTGTTTTAGAATTTGTTCAGCATTTTTTTGGGCTGAGAAGCTCCCCATATGTTCTCGTTTGGAAGCTGTGGAATCTACAGTGGAAGGGTGTGTAATCGGATTACCGGCAGTTTTGATAATCAACCGTAGAGGAAATAGTGAGCTTTTTTTTTTCCCATGACTGTTATTTATATATTTGCTGTATCGCAAAAATGACCCCTGACCCCGCACGTGTGATCTGAGGAAAACGATCCCTCATCTGGAATTTTTTTGCAGCTAAACAGCTTTGACCCTGGTCTCGCTCGGGATAATTACGAGCAAAATGGGAAATCATGTACAAAGCCAAAACAAAATGTTCACACTGTATCATTAAAATATACCAGATGGATGCAGTCAAACAGCCAATTAAAATCATTTCCAACCGATGATTAAAGCAAAAATATCAGTTACTTTCAGCAACGCACCTGATCAACCGCTCAACTCACTAAACAGGCATATTTAGTGATCTTTGTGTCCTTGTGTGTATGTGTGTGTGTGTGTAAGTGCATTTCAAAGTGGGGAACTCATTATCAGCACATTCCCATGTGTGGAGGTGTTTCTGAACAGAACACCACATAGAGCACATGCACGTATCACTCATCCACCAGTCACCCCACCCTCCACCCCCAANCCCCCAATCAGTTCACGCGTGTGCATGTCTACCCTCATGCACGAGAACTGAACTACCCCCTGAGCTACCCGTTCTCCCCTCACTGTCTTTAACCGGTCTCTCTCTCCTTCCCCTCCAGCTCCTTGTCAAGACGGATAAGCCTCCTGCCTGCTGCCACATGGAGCTCATTAACAGAACGGGAGGGAATAAAAGACAGTTTAATTTCAACACAAATAAAGAGACATTTCGGATTCTACCCAACGAGACGCCTGGCAGGGCTCACAGGACCCGAGGCCTCTGTGTGTTTTCTTTAAAGGAACTCTGAAGGTAGATTTATAGTAGGTCTTCAGTAGCAAGTTCCATCACCTCTGTCACTTCAGGGCCAATGTGGGGGATTTGGAGGGAATTGAGTCTAGCACGGATCCGAGCCAAAGATGGAACCACACACAGGACCTGGACCTGTTCTATAGGCAGGCCAAACCAAAGCAGGTCTGGTGCTTTTGGACAGCTAAACAGCTCATTAATGAATTGGTAGAGACTGTGGTAAGGGCTCCCATCCAAGACTACAGATTATATCAAGTGTGTGTGTGTGTGTGTGTGTGTGTGTGTGTGTGTGTGTGTGTGTGTGTGTGTGTGTGTGTGTGTGTNTGTCCAAACCATCACATTCCTCTGCTGCACAGTGTGAGAGTAAATCATCACCCAGGACCCGTCTCCTCGCCATCCACAACATCACTCACAGTTTGAGATTCTGCGTGATCCACATCAGACCACAAGGACACACTGGAAGGAGAGCCCACTTTCCTTTCCTTTCCTTTCCTTTCCTTCCCACCCATCCACCCCCCCTCCTCCTTNAGAGCCCACTTTCCTTTCCTTTCCTTTCCTTTCCTTCCCACCCATCCACCCCCCCTCCTCCTTCTTTATAGTCCATGCATTTAGCACCGCATCCTGGAATGTCTCTATGAGGAGAGGGTCAGGTCGCTGCCTAAAAAAAAAAAAAAAAAAAAAAAAAAAAAAANGTTGGGGTGGAGGACACCTCCTGACTGATGTGCTCCACATTGTGGCTGCGAGGGCGATTATGGTTCACACCAGAAGAATACCCCCATGGGAAAGTCATCCACCCACTGCTCATCATCCAGGATCAGGGCACACGGAGCAGCATCGTGGGAAATGAGCTGTGATCCGTGGTGTTTTTCCGGGTTGAGGGAGCGCAGAAAGCGCAAAGTGCCTCTGCTGCGTCCACAATGAGGAGCTTTGCAAAGTGGGGGAGAGTGGGAGTGGGTGCGGATATGATGAATAATTTAACAAGGAAATTTAAAAAAAAGTTGTTGCCGTGTCCTTAATCGTCCACCGGTGACTGTGGATGTGACATCCAGCGTGGACAAAAGCAGCGTGGAGGAGACTGTATTTCCACGCAGCCTGTCACTCCTCCGGAACGCGAATGGCTGTTAGCAACACTGGCGGAATTCTTTCAGCCGGGAGTTTTCATATGCAAATCACGGTTTAGTTACGGTATGCAACGCAGACCTTCCCCATTTTTAAGACTTTTTTTTGTTCATGATTCATTCTCCTGAGAAAGTAGAGGAGAGGCAGTGTGGCTTCACCCGCCGCTAAATACAGTTATTCAAACTCCCTCCGCCGGTCTGTCTCTCATTAAATACCGACTGAAAGGAAAAACATGGACTCACATGGACTGGAAGAGGAAAAGAGGAAAACAACTGCACCAAATAACCCCGAATTCAAAATCAACCTGCCCTTGAGTGCTTCAGTTTATCATTTAAAAAACTAGTGTGTGTGTGAGGTAAATAACTTATAGTCCTAAATTTCAGTACATTGTGTGAGCTCATATTTCTGCCTCGTCAGGGTTCTTGCAGGTGCGTAAAAGCACCCAAGGGTGACATTGTGAGACAAACTCAATCAAACTGCACCCCAAGTCCAAACCCGTACGCCGTTTTCACACTTTGCGTCTGCGGCAAATCCTGGATGTGGAGGAAAAGCGCACGTTGCGCACGGGGCGTTAGAAATAAAGCGCGTATTGATGCGTCGGGGTCTGGTGGGTTTTAGTGGGTGCTGCTGTGTCACCCCTGGGATCATGGGAACCCACGGAGAAACAAAAGCAAAGGGATCTTCTGAAAGTTCATCATGTTTGACGGGACTTTTCCTCAGCACCAATCCGAGGAACCTCAAATTAAAAGAGCATGCGAGTTCAGGCTTGATTGAAATGCGTTTGAAACTTTTAACTTCCCGGAGTTGTAAACCACAAAAACCTCTCTCTCTCTCTCTCTCTCTCTCTCTCTGGCAGCCGTTTCAAAGGCAAGACTTCTTTTTTTTGAGCTCTTATCCACAGTTATAATAAAAGCTTGGGGAAAAGTTTGGGGAAAAGACTGAAAATGATGCGTCTTCTCCCTGAAGCCCACAGTTGTTGAAGTTTGATAGAAGCTCATCTGATCTGGATCAGAGGAACTGCCACATGTCACACACCAGATCACAAGAAAAATAAGAAAAAAAACATTTCAAGGAGGTGATCTTACCTTTTGGGTTCACAAGCGACAGAGTTGTCTGAATGATGGCGCTGATATCACCAAGATTAAAAAAAAAAAAAAGNTTAAAAAAAAAAAAAAGTCTCCTACACTAAAGAAAATGTGACTTTAAGAAAAAAAATTTAAAAAAAATACAAGTTGTCCTCCAGTGTCCAATAGTCCCCTCAGTTCTCTTCTCTCAATCGGATTAAGCGACTGCTCTGGTGCGTGTTCGCAGTTTTCTTGCGGATTTAGCTGGTCTCTAGTGGGCAGGAGTGCGTGTGAGTGTGTGAGAGTGTGTGTGAGTGGGGATCCTGAGTGCTGGCAGTGCGTCCCTCCCCTGCCGGGCTGCTGCTATTGAAACCTCGACTGGATTGGAGGCAATGTGGTGCGAACTTCTTCTTCCCTGCGCTCTCTGCAGGGACACTCCAAGAAACAGCCAGCCCTCTCCTCCACACACACCACAAAAACACACACACAAAAACACACACAGGGACCAGACAACGTTACTCCCACGTCTGACTGGCACTCGCACTCCAACCCTAAACCATCTTTCTCTAGGAATAAAAGAAAAAAACCTGGCAGACTCAACATCTGATCTCATATATTTAAAATAACATATTATTTTTCTAATGTGAGTTTTAGATCAGATTAAGCCTCTGCAAAGAAAACAAAACAGCACATAAATCTGATTCTAGGGGGTTTCCTTTCATGCTTTTTTTTATTATTATTTGCCGTGTTTACTGTGATGCGCCCTGCAAATTATTACTTTAGGCAGTTGCACCCTTTCAAAGTCACGCAACCCTCCAGGCTAAATGTGTGTGTAGGCAAGTTTTATCACAGGCTCAGATAGCTGAGTGTGTAAAACCTGATCGTTCCTCTGCAGTCACAGGAGCGATGCAGGAATGGTTCTTTTATAGGTGAAATGTGGTTTAAGATCTCACCCTAACAGAGCTGCTGATGAACTGTGGAAATTCCCGGTGGGACATTAGTTAGTGTTGTTGTCTGTTGCCAAGCCAAAACTCAGGGAAGTAAATATTTATGCAAGATAAGAGCCATTGAGTGGGTTCAGGCCGTGAGATGAATGGCCCCAACTTTATGACTTGATGGGGGTCCATGTCTGATGAACATGGACCCCCCATGTTCCCCCCCCCACAGGAGGGCCTGCTTTCACTTGATGTTGTTGGAGCTGTTGGAAGTTTTCCGCGCGTGAACGGGTGCAGGTCGCATTCAGCTTCCTTTCCGCAGTTAATGACATCTTCATCTACAGGATGTCCCTCAAAATAGATGAATAAGCACGTATATTATCAGGTGATATATATGGGGGGAAAATGAGATTCTGAAAAATGTGACATCCACACTTCTGCACTTAGATTCACGCACTTGTTTAAAGGAGAAAAGGTCAATTAAATTCTTATAAATATATATATATATATTGATCTCAGAAATTCCCAAAGCTGTCAAGGAAAACAGCTCTTCAAAATTTTCCAAACAGAAAATCAACCGCTCATCTTCAGTAACAGCAGATGTGTGGGAGACAGCAGCGAGAAGCTGAAAAAAGTGTTGGTGCAACAGCGACATCTAGCGTCTGCTTGAGGAACCCCATCCTGAGATACAGCCTGAGGAAAATACTGGCTTTCACTGAAAAGAAAAGGTGAGAGTTGATGTAACTGTATCCACCTTTCTCAGCAAAAGAAAAAAAACATAGACAACAGGAGATCAGAGAGGAGAATAGAAATTCATTTTTATTCCTACTGTCCTACGTCGCAAACATTTCCATTCAAGCATCGAGAGGAAAATATACAAGATACAAGACAACTTTATTATCTCAGAAGAGAAATTCATGACGTAATTGCTGCCATTAGCAAAGAACAATAAATAAATAAACATATAAGACAATATCAGTACTCATTCCACAAATCAACTCAATCTAAACTCCAAATATAAATAACACTTATATACAGCGACCAATCTTTCATATAAGATTATCTGCCCTTTAAGAATGCATGATTGAAAACAAATACAGATCATGTGAATACAATTTACCAGTAAAATACACACAATAGCAGCTTCCATATTGCATTATGTGGGTGAATGTCTGTCTGTTTAACAAATGAATAGATTAAGGAATAAAACTAGATTTGGTTCTAACAGTGGAGAATTTGGATATAGGGAAACACCAGCCAGACGGCAACAGGTCATTACACTTATTCAGTCTCTTATAAGCTGTCTCTTATATGAGCTGAGCTTTACTAACAGCCCTACACTCAGAGAGTTCCATTAGGCTCTTGTCTTTCTCCCCACCACCTTTCCACAAACTTTCACCACTCTGTCAAGAATCCCTCGACTCTTTCCAGACAACCCTCCAAACCAACAAATAAAGCCAAAAGTTAAAATGGATTCAATAAAACTTCTGTAAAGAATGCTCCTGTTGATGCCTAATCACCCAAGCTTTTAAAGGCAATAGAGTCTTGATTGACATTTTTTTATGAATTGTGTCTGTGTTGGTATTAAATGTCAAGTTCTTATCAAGAATGATGCCAAGATATTTGTATTGGTGCACACGCTCTACCATGTTGCCATCAATAGTCACATTAGGAACCAGAGCTGGGGTTTTTCTGAAAATCAATAAGCATTTCTTTGATATTTTTAATGTTCATATTCAGGTAGTAATCTTTACACCAGGTGGAAAATTTCTCAATTGCTTGATTGACAGAATTACAGTTAGAAAGATCTAGGAGAGCAGTATCATCTGAGTACTTAATGACTGGGACATCTCCAGAACCTGTACTCATTAGTGTAGAGAGAATAGAACAGAGGACAGAGCTGAACCCTGAGGTGAACCAGATGATGTGCTGTGAAAATCTGAAAGAACACACTCAAAGCAGACAGAATGTACTCTGCTCAATAAAAAACTAATAAGCCACAAAATTAATTTCAAATTAACCTGCATGCTAAACAGCTTCCTGGCCATAAGACGAGGCTGGATGGTGTTAAAAGCTGAAGAAAAATCTACAAACAAAATACGAACAAAAGAGTCTCTAGTTTAACTATTGTTCAAAAAGGGTAAAAAGAATTCTGTATCTTTTTGAATGGAATAACAAAAAGGTACTGACCACAGTTTGTGTGTGTGTGGGGGGG
>VXCM01003924.1:11075-49178 GCA_014773175.1 Lucifuga dentata
AGAGAGAGAGAGAGAGAGACAGAGAGAGAGAGAGAGAGAGAGAGATCTCAGCAGCATGCCAAAATCTTGAAAACGTATCCACACCAGGGACAGTTTAGTGCAGATGGCGGGAGGAGGGGAATAAGGAGGTGGAAAATGCTCCTGTGATAGTGATCCCTCTGCACTATTTCACTGCACTGCTGACTTTAAAAAAACAAAAGCTAATTTTTACAGATTTACCAAAGAAAATTCACACAAAGCACACATCTTTGACCTTTATTCATCTTGAGGAAATCAACTGAGCACATGTGCTCTTTTCCAGCAATACCCTGATTCACACGTTCACATCTGGTAGTTGGTCAGTGAGCAGCTGCACTGGAGCTTTGCTGGAGTTTGATGCCTTGCTCAAGGGCGCCGTGGTACTGATTATGGTAGGGGAAAGTGCTCATTCATTTCACTCATTTTTTTGCTGCAAAGAAAGAACATCAGGCATGTCAACCA
Organism: Lucifuga dentata; assembly: GCA_014773175.1. Classification (NCBI taxonomy): domain Eukaryota; kingdom Metazoa; phylum Chordata; class Actinopteri; order Ophidiiformes; family Bythitidae; genus Lucifuga; species Lucifuga dentata. Next base: position 11,556 of record VXCM01003924.1, read on the forward strand.
TGGGCACATTTTGTTGTTGGATTTTTCTTGCCCAGGGACGCTTGAAGAGAATGTTGCCAGAAAAGAAAGAAAGAAAGAAAGAAAGAAAGAAAGAAAGAAAGAAAGAAAGAAAGAATTATTAGAACAATATTCTAATGAAAAGGTCTATAAAGTCCTAATTACCTCAAAATTTGTTAAATTTGCAGCAAATATATACAATTTGGTAATGAAAAACTGATAACCACATCAATTTTTTTTTATCATTGATAATCTTAAAGGACCATAACATCCATTTTGCATGTTTGAGCATGTTTAAGGTTACTGAAATGATTTCCCAAATAATTTCCCAAAGCAGATACTGGAACGGTTAATTAAAAAAAAAAAAAAAAAATNATACTTGAAACGTTCTTGGGATAGGTAATCCATCATTGTGAACAAGATGTGTATTCAGGTTTTTTCAAAGTTTCATAACTGTAGCATTTAAGTACAATAAAAAGCGTAGAGTGAATGTATGTCTCCACCAGGGAATATAGTCCCAAAAGAAGACCTGCGTTTATGGAAAAATTTAAATGACCTTGACTTCATAAGGCTGCTATTAGCTATTAGCAGGAGAAACATAAATTTTTAAGGTGGGTGTATCGCTTGAATGTTTGATTTTGAAAATTAAGAGATTTAGCAAAATATCAGGAAAGCTGAAATACAGTTTTATCCTTTGGGAAATGATTGTCAGTAATGTAACATGTATGAACATTGAATATATTAGGCTCAAACATGCAAAATGGGTGGTATGGTCCTTTAATATACATGGCAGTTTATTTTTGGTTATGACAGTTTGTGCTCTATTTCACATGCAAGCAGAGATATGAGTCATTGTCCCACGCTGGCCTCGGTGTGTTTGCTTTGGGGGGGAATGCTATAATGTTTTCACCCACTGTCACCTCACCTAAGTGATCTCCTTACACCTCCCCACCAGCTCAGGTAATCCGTTAATGCAGGGAGGATGCAACGCAATATCTCATCAGACTGAAATGTGTTCATGCGTTGCTGAGCAGAACCTGGAAGGTGTAAATCTACATCGCAGTCCAAAAGGCTTTTCATCACAGCTGTGGAACGCCGTGGGAGAAGAGGAGGTTTCCTTTCGCATCCTGCCATCCTAATACCGAGTTCATCATTAACTCACCAGAACTAAGAGCCCATATGCAAACAGCCGCTCTGCAAACATCTCTCAGTATCGGTTTTTTCCCTGTTGTCTCTTCTTGACGGGGGTGGCAGAGAAGAATAACAGACTGTGAACTTTGACCTTTGACCACCTTTTGTAATAGTTGTTTTTTTTTTGGTTTTGTTTTGTTTTGTTTTTTAAATTTAATTATCCAACAAATATTTACCAACAATAAGGCACACAAGAAGTTTAAAGAGCAAAATCAATATTCAGAGCACATCAGAACCTGATATAAAAGCAGAAAGAAAGAAGGGGAAAATCTATGTATATATAGGTTATAAAAAAAACATTTAGAAGTCTTCATCAATTATATGTTCCTTTGTCTGCTACAGAAGAGTCACTGCCTTTTTCCTTTTCATACAGTTTAAAGGACCATACCATCCATTTTAAATGTTTGAGCCTAATATATTCAATTTTCATATACATAAGGTTAATGACAATCATTTCTCAAAGCATACCACTGGACAGTGAGTTAAAAAAAAAATAAATTCTACCTTCCAGATCAACATTGGTTTCAGTTCATTTTGGTACGCTATTAAAATCAACTTGTTGGTACTTGAAATGTTCTTGGGATAGGTAATCCAACATCATGAACAAGACGTGTATTCAGGTTTTTGTTTTTTTTTTGTTTTTTTTTTGTTTTTTTTGAAGTTACATAATTTTGGCATTTAAGTGCATTAAAAATCGTGGCGTAAATGTATGTCTCCACCAGGGAATATAGTCCCAAAAGAAGACCTGCATTTATCAAAAAATTTAAACGANTGTATGTCTCCACCAGGGAATATAGTCCCAAAAGAAGACCTGCATTTATCAAAAAATTTAAACGACGGTGACTTCATAATTTTGTATAACTATTAGCAGGAGAAACATTGATTTTTAAGGTGGGTGTATCACTTGAATATTTGATTTTGAAAGATTAAGAGATTTTGCAAAATATCAGGAAAACAGAAATATGGTTTTATTCTTTGGGAAATGATTGTCAGTAACATAACATGTATGAAAATTGACTATATTAGACTCAAACATGTAAAATGGGTGGTATGATCCTTTAAAAAAGTAAAGAAGATAAAAAGTTCTTTGTGGAAGATGAAGAAGTTTGGAGTTGTCTTCAAAAATCTTGCTTTGTGGATGAAAAATGGTCCCAAAATGAAAATACCGTTGATTAAAAGTTCAATATCTCTATTATCAAATATCATGCCAAAAATAATAGCATTACAGGTAAAGAAGGGTAATTCAGGTATTTTTGTTTCCAACCAGTCATAAGGATCATCCCAAAATGCTTCAGTATAAATGCAGTAAAAGAATAAGTGGTCTGTTGTTTCTGTGTCATTACTGCAGAAAGTACAACTACAGTATTCTGACCAGAATTAAATTTTGAGTAGAGAAATTCACTGGAAGCGATTTCATTGATCAATTTTAAATGCACTTTTGTCATAGTTTTGCTGTTGAGAATGTTCCGTTTCCACAAACTGAAGGTATCATCCCTGAGGAGGAGGAGGAGGAGTAGGAGGAGGAGGAGGATGAAGCGAGATAAAGCAGGAGGAGAGAGTGAAGGTTACAGTTCAAGGAAAAGAATGAGGGAGGGAGGGATGGTGACGGGAAAGCAGATTGCACTGAGGACATCCTGTGGTTGTATCAGGGCTGCTTTGCCCAGTCGTGTACCCACCTGGCCTTCAACAGATCCCTCTGTCAACTGGTACAAAATGAAGCTGTGAGTTGGAGATAAGGGAGGCCTGAAGGGTTTGTTACTTGAAACAAACTTTTCTTCTGTATATGCGAGGAACTTTTTTTTTCTTGTCTTGCTGCATTCGTGTGGCATCCAGACCCATTAAGTTGCAAAGATAAATACAGATAAACATACGGAGTGTTTGGGTGACATGAATGGTTCATCGGTTCCAAAATTAGCCTGCACGCCAACTCTCGCTCACTCTCATCCTCTCTTTGGCCTAAAAAGCTCTTCCTCAGCCCTTTGATAGGAAAAAAAAAGCTTAAAAGCCTCAATCAAAACCAGATGAAAGAGGACATGAATGAGGCAAATGTCATGTCAGTGCCTAACTTCCTCTCATTATCCAATAAGAGAGCAGCGTGTCGGCGTCCAACTTCATCCTATTATCCAATCAGGGAGGAGCATGTCCACGGTGCCTGAAATACTCAGGGGACAGGAGACGTAAACAAAGAGCAAAGTTTAGATTCTCAATCACACAGGCAGATTGAAACAGGAGTGAGTCGCAGGCCTTTTTAGTGAAACTTTAGAGCTCAGCAGCTCCAGGCGTGGTATGCCGACTGTAAACACAGACGCAAGGAGGCAGAGACAAGTGGAGGAGGCACAGATTCCCCCACCCTGCCCTCTGTCCAGAGGCTAAAGGAGGACAAAGTACAGGAAGAAATCCAGTGTCTGAAACTCCCATTCATGCTTACATCATCCAAACTCTCTAAAAATATAAATTCAAACCATTTTCTACAAACCCAAAGGACGTGAAATCTACAAATTCATTGTTCGTATGATGTAGAACTCCATTTATTAGGGTCATAACAGCCAGTTTCTGTAAACAAGTGTAAGATATGAAGGAGGCATCGTGGTTTCATAACTTTATGCTTCAGCCTCCTGAAGCTGCACCCATAAAGCATGCCAATAAATAAATAATTATAATTTTTTAAAAAACAAAGCATGCCTGCTTCTTACATGCCAGTTAAGGATATGTGTACATTTTAACAGATAAGGCATAGAAACATCATGTAAAGCCCTGAGCTGTGCTAAAAAAAAATAAATAAATATAAATAGAAGTTTGATGTAATCTGAGCTCTGAATGCAGACGAGATTAAACATTAAGGTCCATTTGTCTTCTTTCTTTATTTTGATGATTTATTCATGTGCTATTTGCATTAAAGATAACCTTTCCATGCAGAACAGAACAGACCGGAAAACTAACATGGAGGGGACAAAAGTGTCTGGAAGCAAAAGCTTGTTCATGATTATAAAAATAACTATAAAACATCTGTATTAATTTTGGTTTTGATTTCTGATTGGATCTTTTTTTTAGTGCAGAGAGAATGATAAAATATTTAGAGTGCAGTTAAAGAGCAGCATGCAGGAAATAGTGCAGGTAACCACCAGTGCTACTTGGAGCACCCTGGTGGTAGAAAATTATTATAAATTAACAGAAATCTATGGAAATTCTATCACAAAGCAAATTATTTACACAAGATTTGACCATCTATAGAAGTAGAAGTAGAACACACACATGAGGTTTTCTGTGATTTTCTGTGTACTGTGAAGCACTAAAGTATGTCGGCAGTATGAATCAGTCATGAATGCTTGAGCCATCATGTATCATTGTAGGTTCCAGTTATGTTTATTACTATCACTGCAGGTTGAATTAGGCTGTAAATCAAACATTATATTGTGGTTGGACAACAAACTCCAGCATGTATTTTTACGTAAAGATGAATGGGCTTTATTCAGAAATCCACTTTTTCCAAAGGGATTCATACAAATGCATGGACAGCTACAGCATATACCTCCACCAAGGCAAACAGCTTTTACTATCATTATCTTAAAACCAGATGTTTATCATATAAATTCATCGTATTGCAGACATTATCTTCTTCTGGATCTATATCCCTAACTGCTGAAAATATATCAGCTGTCACCATCATTGGTGCATGTTTCAGTCATTTGTTAATGTATCTCAAAGCCATAAATGTGACCTCTGTCCAAGCATATGTGTTAATCCACCAGATCTGGATTGATATCTGGATCTGGGCTGAACTGCAGCTGTTAATAATCCATCATAAGATACGGGAAATGGGCAAAACTGTCAAAAAAGTGTTCTATCTTGCAAGGTTAAAGAAAGTTTGTTTTAAACTCCTGGATCTGTATTCTGATCCAAATACGCCTTGAAATCTTATCAACACTGCCTTGACCTGAGTCCCATTTATCTCCAAAATTTCATTAAAATCCATCACTTTTTTGAGTTATCTACTGACAAACAGACAGACATATGTGGACACATAACCTCCTTGACCGAGGTAAAAATCAAGAAGGAGTTGGAATATACAGAGATGAGAGTGAAGCTTCCTTTCCAGATTTCAGATCCGCAACAGATTATGTTCCTTTTGATGAGTTTGCTGTGTAGCGCCTGTGTTTCTCATTTTCCAACCATATTTTAAAAGATTTACAATCATATTTTATGCTTTAGCTAAAAACAGAAAGCAAACTGGAAACTTACATCAAATGTAAATCATACATTCCAAGTGGATGCACTTTTAGCATCACAGCTGTATTATAATTTAATGCCAAAACATCATCTTGCCCTATTTAACACATCATAACATTGAACAGAGTGGTGATGCAAAACAGCTTTTAATCCAAGAACCACACAGTCTCACAGATTTAGAGTTTCTGCCATGCTGCAGAGACTGTTGCAATCATCACTGAGGCTTCAGAAAGCCCAGTGAGGTGCTCAGACTTTATTAGATTTGTTCTGTGCTTCTCAGGGGGGAATTTCTACAGAAATACTGAATGTCCTGAATGTCTGTAGAAGAGGTTTTTCAGTCTGTCCCCAAAGAGACTTTGCAGGAAACGACCATAAAAATCTCTCAGAGAACATTCCAGCAACAATATCACAGTCTACTGGAGCACGCCAAGTTTATAGCTTTGATATCAAATGGAAGAAATGAATGAATTTACCCTGCAGCCCTGGAGAAAAACTTATAAGCATGAAAACCCAGTTTACTGGGCTGAAAAATATATAAATTAAATGGAGTATAAAAAGATCACTGACTCTAATATGGGCGTTTTAGAGTCAAAGTGGAAATTAGTCCCTCAGTCCCACCTGTCATGTCTGCTAAGGCCATACTTTATGTAGTCTCACAGGGGATTGTGCCTTTTTATAAGAGCAACACTGCCCTCTGCTGGCCAAAGTAGCAAACTGCGGTTATTTCCATTAGACCACAGTTCATAACTAGCTTCACAAATATGCTTTAAAATACATTGTACAGGTGTCTAAGAAAAGAACTTATATACTGGTGGAAGTAATATAATTCCTGTGTCTTTTTTCCACATCAGCAGCATAAATTTGAGCTGAATGAATGAGTTTCAGAGATACCTGTGGCTCTGTGAGCGAGCAAGATAGACAAACTAGAGAAGTCTACATTTCCTGAAGGAAATGTAACGTGTGCTTGATGTGCATGTCTACCAAATTTGGTTATAGAAGAAACAGTAATTCATGAGATCCCATGTTTAGTCCATCTCTCTCTCTCTCTCTCTCTCTCTCTCTCTCTCTCTCTCTCTCTCTCTCTGTGTGTGTGTGTGTGTGTGTGTGTGGGATGTAACACTGAATGGGACATTTCCATGTGTGTCCTAACCCTAACCCATTTACAGAAATTGTACTTCCTGTACAATTTCACAATAAAATGTAAAAAAAAAAAAACTGGGTGACTTTTATTATGAAAAGTAAACAGGATGTATTGAATTTGTATTGATAGTGACTTAACTAAACAACAATCTATCAAGTACAGGATAAACTAAGCACAGCTAAAATGTGTTTACGCTAAAAAGAGAACCTGCTAAAATTTATACAACACAAATGGATTTTATGCTAACTTTATGGGTCAGTGGAATACTGATTGATTTTCCACTGATTTTATTATTATTTTGTATTTTGCATATTTTTTTTTTGTATTGTATTTCTGTAATTAGATATTTTTTGTTGTACTGTCCCAATTGTCAAGCAGCCCACCAAGAAAACTCATGGTACTTTTGTTTCCTCTCACATGAAAGCTGTAATAGCCAAGGCAGATAAAACGTGTATAAATTCTGAAAATTGAGTAAGAAATGATTGAGTAAAAATGAATTACTACTCACTTTCAAAGGGAAAAATCATCACATTTTTCAAAAATCATCTGTGCTTGTTGTAGCACACGCATCAGATCAAATGATGACTCATTGTTTGCACAGGTCTCTATGACATGTCTACCAAGTTTGATAACAACAGCCTAATTTATTTATGAGATATAGCAGGTTTAGTTGAAGAAGCCACACCCACTCAGCTTCATTGACACAATGACTGATAAATTAAAATAAATAATTACCTAATCATTTCAACAGTTTCCCCATTTGTGCTCAATTCACAATACGCAACTCACACAAAAATGAAAGATTTTATGGCATTTTACAAAAAAAAAAAAAAAAAANAAAAAAAAAAAAAAAAAACACAGATGTGTCAATACAACAAATTCCTGAAAGAACAATTACAGAAATGCAATAACAAAAAATTAAAGTTTCTCCATCACACCTCAGCAGCTTTTCAAACACTCCTGTCCGCTTTTTCACTTCATATTTGATATTTGCCCTTGCAGTGCATTGTGGGAAAAATGTTAGACAAAGCCTGTTGTTTGAGAACTGATAATTCATGAGACGTTGCACTAAAATGTCACAATTAATGTGTTAACAACTGGATTTCAATGTTCTCCTGCTATTGAGTCTTTTGGCATTCTGGTAATTACTCATAGATATTGATGAAGCATTTATGCATGAAAGGTTAAGCTGGCGGACCGAATAGTCTTCATGTAAGGATTTACACAAGAAACGTGGACAAATGCAACAGAGTACACAATTCATTAGGAAAGCAGAGTTGTCCATTTTGATCACCAGCACTTCTACACTTCTTCTACATTTGAATTGTAAAAGCCATGAGAAATGCTTATATTGTTGTGACAAATGAGCAGTGGACGTGGAGGATTTCAGATAATATTTTGTCATTGGAGGATTGTGCCAAAACAGCTGAGAAAAAAAGTCAAATGCATGATTCTGACTAAATCATCTGAACTAATCATCCATTAAACATAGGTTAGTTATTCTAGTTTGTCTTTAAATGCATCACAGTAGTTTAATATACTACAGAGACAAAATACACACACGTCCAGTTGTATGTCTGAACTGCTCAGAAGAGTCTGAGTGTCTCATTTATGTTCTCATAATCCAAAATCTTAAAGGATCATACTGGCCATTTTGCATGTTTGAGCCTAATATATATAATTTTCATACACATAACATTACTGACAGTCATTTCCCAAAGCATACTACTGGAACAGTGAATTTAAAAAAACTTTTTCCTGCCTTCCAGACCTCCATTGGTTTCAGTTCATTCTGGTACGCTATTAAAACCAACCTGTTGATACTTGAAACATTCTTGGGATAGGTAATCCATCATCACCAACAAGACATGTATTCAGATTTNTACTTGAAACATTCTTGGGATAGGTAATCCATCATCACCAACAAGACATGTATTCAGATTTTTTTTGAAGTTACATAAATTTAGCTTTTAAGCACATTAAAAAGCGTGGAGTGATCTGAAAATGCTTCCTAGTGCATTCAAGTGCACTAGAACTGACAACAGGAAACATTTTCAGATCACTCCGCACTTTTTATTGCACTTAAACAGTAAACTTACAAAATTTCGAAAAAACATGAACACGCGTCTTGATGGATTACCAATCCCAAGAAAGTTTCAAGTATCAACAAGTTGATTTTAATAGCGTACCAGAATGAGCTGAAACCAATGATGGTCTGGTAGGAAAAAACTGTTTTAATTCACCATTCCAGTAGTATGCGTTGGGAATAATTGTCAGTAACGTAACATGTATGAAAATTGAATATATTAGGCTCAAACATGTAAAATGTGATATGGTCCTTTAAAGATATGTTGTCTGTCATTGTGTCATTACCCCCAAAGGACAGTAGAGGGCAGTCATGACGTTCACAGAAATGCAAAGCAGTCAGATTTACTTGAGCTCAAATAAAATCTTAACAATAAAGTACTATACCAGTATTTTTGTATGCTATGTTTGAACCCAATATATACAATCCGCATACACATTACACTAATGAAGGAGGAAGAGGATCCAGTCAGTGTATGGATACAATTGAGCAATTAGCAGGGTGGTGTGAGCAAAATGCCCTGATCCTTAATGTTAAAAAAAAAAAAAAAAAAAAAAGCTGAGGAAATTATTTTTGGTGCAAAGCAGGATATTTGCTATGACCCAGTTTTCATCTGCTGTGCTCCAATTAAGCAAGTGTTTTCTTACAAATACTTTGGTGTACATGTAGATTCTAAGTTATCATGGAGCATGTGGACTGTGTCTGTGGGAAGGTTCAGCAGTCACAGACAGTCAGTTTCTTTTCTTTTTGTTCAGGTTGAGAAGTTTTGCAGATTTTTTTTCCAAATTTTTAAAAATTAAAAAAAAAAAAAGTGTATATATATATAACAATAACAATAATAATAATAATAATAATAATAATAATAATAATAATAATAATAGCGTTGTGATTGACTGGCAACCTGTCCAGGTGAACCCCACCTCTCACCCAATGACCTCTGGGATAGGCTCCAGCCCCCCCTTGACCCTTAACAGGACAAGCGGGTATAGAAAATGGATGGGATGGATAATAATAATAATAATAATAATAATAATAATAATAATAATAACAATAATAATACACAGATTACATGAGGTACTATAGGTCTACACATCATACAGAAGAAACAAACGTATCAGTTGTTTACTGGCAGATGTATAGAATGATGTATAGTTCTATAGAAAATATATTCTGTTGTCCAGCTTGAAGTGTGCCACTAGAAAAGTAGAAATATTTCAGTAATTTAGTTATAATCAGTTTAATGCAATTAAAAACCATTTTATGAAGTGATTTACAATGATTCTGTTTAAAAATGCATTAGCAGAATGTTCTAAAATGACGCTTAATTGGTTCTTCTACTGTAATAATTCTGTTTCAATATTATCTTCAAATGATGAATACATTTATGAATTTTTAAATTAATTTCCACAAGATTTTTTTTAATTATAATATTTTTCCTTTTGCAATTCTATGTCATGTGTCTTCCTGTCATATTCTGTCTCACATACGACTTTTCTCCTGCATTAATGTTCACAGTTACACTTTATCACTTTAATTAATTTACAGTAAAGCCCTGCAGCCAGTGTGCCATAATATTACTGTAAAGGATGCCCAACCCACAGAGCAGTAACAGGAGCTCTGATTGGCCAGCTCACAAGAGGGGCTATAAATGAATAGAATAGAATAGAATAGAATAGAATAGAATAGAATAGAATAGAAGGCTGCTTTCTATCTAAACTCCATCTTTCTAACAAAAACTTTAGTTTTTTAGGGTACCTCACCACCAGACACCTCCCTGACTCTAATTACTATGGTGGAGTTGCAGCAGTCCTCCCCAGCAGCACCTTATCCCTACAATGAACCATACTGCTAATTGTTCCATTACATCAACAATAACGCATCTTAAGAACAAAAGGGGGAAAAAAAGAGAGGTAGGGACTAACTTGACATGCTAATTTTCATTAACCCTGTTCTTTCTCTTCTTTCATGACTCTAATAAGCTAAACAAGTTATGAAGGTCATATCTGTAAGTTCTAACTCATTATGGCTATGTTTTTATTATTTATTTATTTAGTTAGTTAGATATTTAGTTATTTATTTGGCATTTCCCCAAGATGATATTTCTGTAGAAACCATCATCATCAACAAACTTCTTCTGAATCTGAATGCATTGAAAGCATGATCAGGTGATCAGCTGATCAGTGTTTGCTACCAGTGATCAATTAAAGAATAACTGCTACTGTTACTGTTTAAGAGCCTATGATTGTTGTCATTGTAAGTGTGTGTGTGTGTGTGTTCCTTGGGCTTTGAGTTACCATTTATAATTCAAAGAGAGTCTCTGTTCAGAGGCAGGTCACAGCAGATCTGATGCATGCCGCAGTGTGTGTGTGTGTGTGTGTGTGTGGGTGGGTAGTGCCTTCCAGAAAGCAAAGCCATTAAAAATAGTAACATTTCTACTAGAAATTATATACTAGGAATACATAATAGGAATAAATACATATTTTTGTCAGATCTGATTGACTGCTTCATGTCCAGCCATCTACGTACTACAGCTCTGCAGTGTGGATTAGATTTTATTTATGTGGCTCATATTATTATTATCATAAAATGACAAGATCATGCAAAAAATGTCAAGGTTTTTGGGAAACAAAAATGTATGCCTGTTGTGTCACCAAGCATACACTGAGCTTAATGAGAGAAGAACCAACAGGAAATGGCTCTCTCTAGCAGTAATACAATCTATGTAAAAAAAAAAAAAAAAAAAAGAAAAAGAAAAAGAAAAAGAAAAGAAAAAAATCATAAAGCCTGAAAGCAGAAGAACTAAAAACTTGGGTTAAAAAGAAAAGATCAAATTAAAAGTAAAGATATAAATGTGTTTCTTTACTTATTCAGGACATATCCACTGAAGATAGATAGATAGATAGATAGATAGATAGATAGATAGATAGATAGATAGATAGATAGATAGATAGATGTTGCATTATCAGCATTATTATCAGATTATCTGGTGCTGAAAGGTTAACAGGTGATAAAAAATTATACAAATGCAACAAATTCAGGAAAATTTAATGCATGAAAACTGTTATTTTTCATGCATTAAATTGCGAGTTTTGCTTTAAAAAATAGCTGAAATCTAGTTTTGAAAATAACATTTCAGGTTAAATCAGTTTTTACACAACTTTAAATGGGAATGTTATGATAAGATGTTATGAATTTGAACAGTATGTCAGGACGAGAACAAAAAACTTACTCAGCAGTGTTATCTGTAGCTACTAATGCCTTTGTGTTTAGGTTAATGTACACGAATAACAGAAATTATCTGCCCGTTTATGTTAACATCCATTTTCTCTCCACACCTGCTGGTTTCCCACAAGGCATCTGGAGGCCAGGGCCTGTCATTGTTGACCTCTGACCCCCAGCTGCAGCTCTCTCTGGGGACACTTGAGATGCCCTCTGATAATGTATAGAAAACACACGCAGATGCACACTCACACACACATGCACGTGCACACACACACACACACACACACAAAGAGACACACACACCTAATTTAATTACCTGTAATAATGCAATATACAGACAGGCAGGTGCTTTCATAGATTGAATCAGAAAACACATTGCCTATTGCATGTGTGTGTGTGTGTGTGTGTGTGTGTGTGTGTGTGTGTGTGTGTGTGTGTGTGTTTTGCTAGGCAGGTTTCCTTTTTGTTTGTTTTTCCTTTAAACACCATTACAGGTATCCCCATATGTCTATGACCCCTGTTGTTTCTGATGTTTGTGTGTGTGCATGTGTGTGTGTGTGCATGTGTGTGCCTTGCATGTATTTGTGTGCAAATAATGGCCTATGGAAAGCAGAAGGCTGGAAGCTGTTATCTGTACAAGTGAGTGTTTGCTGTTGCAACAGAGCTGGCTTCTGTGCAGCAACCAAAGGAAATTTACTGTGACATTAAGATAACACTATCCCTTTCCCTCACACACACACACACACACACACACACACACGTGCTAAATCCAAGTGAGGGGACAGATGTGATGCAGACCACAATCACTGGAGAGCACTCATGGGAATATTAAGAATGGGATTAGCAGCAAGAACCGCTAGTCAGCAGAACGCTAAGACAATGAAAACAGGAGGAGAGCTGATCAGAGATGATGAAAGCTATTATAACAGGGAATCATTTGAGCAGAGGATTGGTCTTCTGAGTCAACTATCTTGCAGTAAGGTCACATCCAGCCCCGTGTGCTAAAGGAGAAGTTAATATGAGTAAAGCATGACAGATGTGCCTGCAGGCTCCCAGTCCTCCCGCCTCAGAAAAACCAACCACATAATCAGTCCTGCAAGCCTTCTGCAGCGAGCCATAAAATGCAAATACGTGCCACTCTGATGCCGACTGACTGCTCATTCATTCTCACAGAATAAAACCAATCATGCAGAGGAGGACCCCTTCTGATTGATTGTGAGGCTTCGGCGGAGGTTCCATGTTTAAGTGTGAATAGTATGTGTGACTGCTGGGGAGCAAGGCTCAGTTTGGATAAGAGATAAGCTCATCCGAGCATCTACTGTTGCACTGTACGTCGATCCATCCCCGATCTAATGTGGATGTAACGTTGTTACTGACGCCTCCGACCGGGTGTCTGTGTTTGTTTGTGTGTATATGTGTGTGAGTGTGTGTGAGTGCGATGACTGTTTGCAGAGGCTTTATCAGGCAGCAACACAAAGAGCTATTCAGAAGCCAGAGAGACACAACAAAGGGACAGTTTACTGCAACAAAGACACCTCCGTCCTGGAGGACATGCCTGGTGCAAATCTGAACAAAAAGCTTTCCATGACCTGGCAGTAAAACCGTGGACTGTGATGTGAGATTATACCCTCCAGTAGAATTATTGGTCACATTCTGCCAACAAACATATGTAAATCAGGGAAAGTAATAACATAAAAGGTCAGTTTGCATATATATGCTAAAAACTTTGGCCTTATATTTTAAAATTATAATTCTGTATCTCACAGATGACTATTCAATGCAATGACACATTTGAAATGCTGAGTGGCACGCAGGAGGAATGACTTCCTGTGTGCCGAGGGAGGACTATAAAAGATGGAACACACCCCGTCAATTCCAGAATGGAGTCATCACAGTTGATGGATAGGCCTGTCAAACAGGATGAGCTGATCAATGTCTTCCACCCTTAAACCACGGAAAGAGAGAGAGAGAGAGAGAGAGAGAGAGAGAGAGAGAGAGAGAGAGAGAGAGACCTGAGTCAAATAGAGCAATCAGGCAGACAAAAGAAAATGCAGATTACCTGTTGCTATGACGACTGCAGCTGCAATGTGACAGCCATCCATGCTGACAGAGACCTAAATAGATCTTGTTTTGCAAACACTGTGACATTTGATCATGCTTAGTGGGCCAGGTGCTTCCTAATAACCAACAGTGGCAGCATGACTGCGTAACCTGCTTCAAATTGACGGTGGCTTTGCTTTGTTTCTTGTGCTTGAGTTAAAATGATGCATCTTCATGCGTATGATTGGGCTGCATTCATGTGGACGCTCATATTGATATGCTCAGTGACCATTATGTAAATGGAGAGGAAAAATATTAGAAAGGCCATTTAATATAATGCAGACTAGTACATCACCACCATTAACTACAACCCCAAATAAGCATAGAGTTGAATTAAACAAAAAAAGTTTAAACTGTTGGATTGGCATTAGACTTTGTTGTTATGTGTATGTCTGTGTGTTCCTATATGCTCCAATGTGAATGCAGTAAAGAGAGAATACTGTAAATCTGAAGATGAATACTTGCTTAACTACAAACAGATTAGACATTTGGACTGATGTGTCACTGTCAGGGCAGCTGGGTGTCAGTTTTTGAGACAGAGAATGGACCACCATCAGCACCCCACCACACTGGCTGCATACAGTCCATAGACCCCTCCCCCAGCCCATCATCATCAGACACCAGCAGCTGGCAGCCTGCCCCATTTAACTCCCTCCAGCACTTACTGGGACTGGCTAATCACTGGTGCGCTGCACCAACCATAGCCAACACACCTGCCCTCTTACTGGTGGGACTGTCCCATCTGGGACCTTATGATGGGGAATTCTGGGGAGTGTCTTCTTACTTTCCAAAGCAGTTCAAAGTGTACTAAAGGGGGAAGAGAAAAGCAAAATCAGTACCTGGAGTAAAATCCTGTCAAAGTATTTCGTCTTGTGTCATATGGGCATGTTATTGACTATAAAGGACTTATACAGGATTTGTTTCACGTGATTAGCTGGTGGAAGTGCACTGTCGCACGAATCAATGTAACGACAACAATGATTGCTTATGCAATTCAAAAGGAAACCTTCCTGTTTACGCATTTGGCAGACTCCCAATGGTCATCAAAGCAATCTTTATGTCATTTAGTCTGCTATCAGATGTTTGGGTGGGGTTATGAAAGTGCCATTGCTTTTATAATCAAGCACTTGTGATCAAATAAAAAGTGCATTGTATAGGTGATAATGCGGGCAGAAAGCTGTGTAGTAGTGCTGAGATAAGCCATCATCATTAGCAGGGAGCAGATGGTAGGTTGATCATGCACATTACTGTGCTTCTCTGCTTCTGTCTTCATCATTAGAAACCACTCATATTCACACAGACACACACAGACTTCACTGATTTTTAATTTTTTTTAAATTTATTTATTTTTTATTTTTTGCTTAGATCTTGAGAAAGTAAAATAGTGTGATCCATATCTCTTTTGTATAAAACAAATAAGCCACTGTATTTACACCAAACTGATGTGGTAACATTTTTTACATGAACTTATAAGCAGGGCCTTTGTTTCTAACACTACCAAGAACCTGAAACTTAAGTGTTACTCATTTGCATGTCTCCACTTCCCAGTTGATACTTATTTTGTATATGCACATCTACTATCCACCTGAGGAAAGACTTATAATACCCCAAATCCCTCAGTTTTTCCACCTCCTCAATCCTGCAGCACATGAACACAGTGGCATATCCAGAACACACACACACACACCCTTTCACATGCACATAAAAATGTCACTTTGCCAGCAGGCATAGCTGGTAGTGACCATTTATGAGAGGGATCATATGGTAGAGTTGCTTGTCAGGTTTGGGTTCAGAACAGGCGATGAAGATTCATTTCCCTTGACATGCGCTGACATAGAAAACTATATTTAGCTGCTGGCGTCCGTGCGTAAAGTGACGCTGCGTAGAGCAGACGCACGCACGATGATTGCAGAGTGAATACTGAAAGGCACACAGTGAAAACACTTTTAAGGAGACATTCATAACCCAGAGCCATAAATGACATGATTCTTAGCGATATGAAACAGCTCTGATCCATCACTGTAGACTCTAATAGGCTTTTAATCAGGCTGAACGCCCTGATTCTGATTCTGTTCATCCAGGCTGCAGCCTATTCGTAGCTGATTGTGAGAATAAGAAAGCGCTGGCAGCCTGCGCAAATAAAGGTTGTAAATGTCATTCACTTGAAATAAAATAATAAAATTAAATTAAATTAAACTTCACAATAGCTAGATGAAATAAATTAACCAAACAAGAAAATTCACAAGAAGATTCATTCTTCCATCTCATAATAGCAATAAAAAATGAAAAAAAAAAAATATATATAAAAGTTTAAAATTAATTAAAGCAAAAACTGCATAAACATGAATAACCAGACCATATATGACACAAATAGATTTAAAAGCATCATACTACATCATATTGTTCACTAAAAACACATTATTTATAAGCAGACAACAATACGGTGATACCGGCGATTTGACAGTAGCAGTCCCAACTCATCTTACTTTCCGGGGTTTGATAAGGGTGTGTAGGCCCACTGCACTTTATGAATAATGAAAAAATGACGTAAACAATGCGGTCCTCTTTGCGGCTCGGGCTCGAGGCTCGAGGCGGGCGCACCGGCGCGTGATGCGGCCGTGACGTGGATCCAGTCGGGGATCTTTAATCCTCTGCCGCAGCAGCATAGCCGGTAAACAGAGGAGGGGGTAGCACGGTCGGACAGGAATGGACCGCACAGGCTAAGCTAGCCTACTACCAGGCCGAAATAGCTCGATAATAACCACCGAGTAAAACGAGCAGAAAGAGAGAGAGAGAGAGAGAGAGAGAGAATTAGAACAAACCGACTGTTAACGGGCCAAACCCCCTCCTCTCTCTGTCTAACCGTTTTCCTAACAGAGGCTACATTAAGGTATCGCTGCATTCAGTATTTCAAAACGCATATTATTTGTTTCGGTTAATGGGAGATTTTGGCGGCGCTTTGCTAGCAGCGAATAAAAACACTCTCCTTGACGGTTTCTATACGCCGTGTCTTCTCCGGTTTCCTGCGGCCAGTTGCGCGCAGGTTCGCCCTTCAGCGACGCCGCCGCGTCCCCGCTGTTCCTGTCAGTTGCTGCGCATCAGCAAAACATGCAGGATGAGCCTGTGGGGGTGACAACCACGCAATTACCCCAGTCAACCGACGAAACCGACAGCAACGGCGGCGCTACGGTGCAAAAATCCGGGAAGCAACCGAACCAAACTGATTACCGGCTGAGCTCATTCACGTCGGAGTACACCCATCTAAAGCAGAAGGCAGACTTTCCCCATTTCGATCCAGATCATTTTTACCCGACGCAGTCTCTCCGTGACCTTCAGCACAGCCGGAAAATACATCAGCAGTTAAGTCAGCACGCTGAGTTTGGCTCCACGGAGTCGTCCCCGCCCCGGCGACAATCCGGTCACCTGCCGCAGAGGAAGCCCTTCTCCGAGCCCGAACGCAGCGCCGCGGACCCCTTCGCCTCTCCGCTGGAAGAGACTGAAGCCGATGCTGCGTCGCCATCGCCCACTTCCGTAAGTCCAAACAAGATCCAGATGGACTCCCCCATCACCCACCATATAAATAACGGCAATGGCAGCAGCACCGGCAACATGTTGTCCGGAGGTCTCGGTGCTGGTTTCCCGAACCTCCCTGCGCAGGAGATGCAGAGCGCCAGCGGGGGTTCGTCTTCGCCTCCGCTCCCTGGGTTCGGCACCCCTTGGTCAGTCCAGACCAGCTCCTCGCCGCCCCCCGCGCCCAACTCTATCAACCCCATCCACGCCAACGCGATTAACCAGATGCCCAGCGCCGAATCTGACAACAGCTTCTACCCAGGTATCCCCGCCTCCATCAACCCGGCCTTTTTCCAGAGTTTTTCTCCGGTGTCCGCTAATCCATGCGCCGGGATTAACGTGCAGGGCTTCAGCGGCCCTTTCTCGCCTCAGATAAATGTCCCCCAGCAGCCGCAGAGCCGCAGGTCCCCTGTCAGTCCCCAGATGCATCCCCATCAGGGCGCCTTCCTGCAGCAGAGGAACAACTACAACCAACATCAGGTGAGCTGTGGAGAACGTGAAGCACAGGCAGGTAGAGAAGAGAAGAAATGATGGAGGGCAACACCTTAATCTGGGATAAACCACCAAATTCAGTCTTTATGATCCCCATAATTTCAGAATGTCCTTAGGATAGGAAGCAATTTATGACATAAAGGTAGCCTGAAGAGTTCATGTAGGTTTGTGCACGTATGTGTGTGCAATCTGCACCCATCGTCCTTGAGGGATAACTAGTCCTTTTTTCATTATAATGCATTTGTCATGTCCTCTGAAGTCTTCACTCTTGAGGCAAAAGGAAGGGAGGGGTAGAGAGCGAAACATGGGAGCATCGCTGAATCTGGCTGTTGTTCTTTCCTGGAAGCTGGCGGTGGGATGGAGTCACATGGCGCCGGACCATCCTAGTCTTGTGGTTCACCCAGTGGGAATGCAAAGGCTTTGGTGTCATAAATGGAAGCTTATTAGGCTGAAGTGAACAAATAGTAAACCAGTGTATTTGTTGTGTGTGAGGGATGATTATGCCATAAGTAGGGGGGCTGAGGAGAGACCAGCAGGACACAAAGATTCACATGATATTCCAGTGTGTTATTAAGGTTTTTCATGTGATCTGTCATTTCTGTGTGTATGGTTGTGCATCTAGACTGTGTTGCTTGTCATGAGCTTTAATCCCTAGCTTTAATTCCCATTAAACATCTAAAGAAAGCCAACCCAGCTGATGCCACTATCGTGCACTACATCCAGATGTCCCCGTATAGTTCAGGGTCATTTTATGAACTGGATTTAAAAAAAAAAAATCTCAGGAAATATAGCACAGAGCAGAAAAAATAAAGATTATTCTTTCCGGCACTCCATATAAGATTCAACAGAGAAAAGGAATTTAGGTTACATTATGTATTCTGCGTGCGACAAACAGAATGATTGTGTGTTATGCGTTTGAAAACACTCAAGATGAAGCATGATGCGGTTCACTGTGTGATATGATTAAGCATGAATGCAATTCCAGGTAGAGAGAGAGAGTGTGTAACACACACTGGCGATGTCTCAGTGCACGGGATACTTAGTCTTAAAGCCTTAAATCTTCTTATCTACCCACCCCGTTACAGCAGCAGATCAAGCTGCTGCACCTGACAGGAAAAAAGAAAGGTTAAAAAAAGACAGGGTGGGATGAAATTGAAATGATATTAAAGTGTAAAAAAAAAAAAAANAAAAAAAAAAAAAAAGTGATTTTACGGTTTCTAACCCACCTCTCTCCCTGTCTTTGACATGTTACAGCCCATGGTGAAGCCATCTCCCTGGGGCAGTCACCAGGGGAGTGGCTGGGGTTCCGGAGGGATGTCCTGGGGCCGGGACCACCGCAGAGGAAATGGCATGGGCGTACCTGGCTCAGTCAGTCACGTCTCGCCCCTGAAGAAGCCCTTCTCCGGCAATGTCATCGCCCCTCCCAAGTTCCCACGCTCCGCAGGTTCGCTGGGGCCTAAATCCTGGCTTGAGGAGAACATGTTTCGCACAGACAGCAACAGCAACACCTTAATGCCACTGCAGGTATGTGTTTGGGGTTGTTTGGTACTCTCACGGTTTTGTTTTGGGGGTAGAGTGTGAGAATCGGCAGCTTTAAAGGTGGGAAAGAACTTGTAACGTAGGATTACTGAATCATTCCCCAAAGTAGACAATGGGTTAAGGGAATAAGAGAGAAAGAGAGAGAGATTCTGTAAAAACAGTAGTGTGTAGACATTAATGAAGAGGGCTGGGATAGTTGACATTTCAGTCAGATGGGTGTAGTTCTAATTGATTTGCTCTGCAGGTTTTATGCGTCATAAAGCAGGGGCTGGGCTGAATTCAGGCTCAAGAAGGTAAAGTGTTGTAGGTGAAATCTATTTATGGTAACAAGGCTGTGAAAGCTCTTTCCGTGCACGTCCAAAGGAACCAACAACTCTTATCCCATGTATGTTCTCATGAAAACGCTCAAGGCTAATAAGAGAGATCTTCCACTGATAGTCATCAAATTGTAGTGGATTGCATTATGAATGATGGAATTATACTTTTCTGATGGAATTGCATCTGAACCCTTGATGGTCACCATTTGGTTGTTTTGATCAGACTCAGTCTTTTCCTTGTACCTACCATGCCTGTGGCAAAAATCTTCACTATTTCCCTAAATTAGATTCATAATTTTTCTTTGAGGAAAAAACATTAAAACTATATATTTTATTGAGCAATACAAATGACTTCTGCTCTCTAACCATAGCCATCAACCACTTATGTCTATTTAGGGTTTATAATGAATATTTCAATATGCACATTCCAATACTTATTTCATTTTTACAACATTCAAGTGATTTTAATGGATACCTTTAGTAATTATTTGGCTTTACTGGTGATTTTCTAAAGGAACAACATGATATATGCTGCAAAAAATGTAATCATCCATTCATGTATCTAGATTTTTTGCTGAAAGTCCAGTGCTATCTTTTATTTTTAGAATGCAAAGTCCGTTGAAGCATTTATTCTCATGTAAACAATCAGTCACAGACTTACGAGTTGTAACTATATAATTTGATTTGTACCGTGTGTAGGAAGAGCTGTTTATTTTTCATTGCTATATAAGACAAACTGCAGGGAGACTAAAGTTGACAAACTGATGATTTCTTAATTCTACACATATTCAACATTCAGTAACAGCAAAGATGCTCTTAAAGGACCATAACACCCATTTTGCATGTTTGAGCCTAATATATTCAATTTTCATACACGTAACATTATTGACGATCATTTCCCAAAAGATAAAAACGTATTTCAGCTTTCCTGACATTTTGCAAAATCTCATAATCTTTCAACATCAAATATTCAAGCAACACATCCACCTTAAAAATCAGTGTTTTGCATGCTAATAGTTACGCAAAATTATGAAGTCACAGTCATTAAAATTTTTCAATAAACGCAGGTCTTCTTTTGGGACTGTATTCCCCGGTGGAGACATACATTCACTTCGCACTTTTTATTGCGCTTAAACGCTAAAATTACGAAACTTCGAAAAAAACCCTGAATATACATCTTGTTCCCGATGATGGATTACCTATCCTAAGGACGTTTCAAGTATGAACAAGTTGATTTTAATAGTGTACCAGAATGAACTGAAACCAATCGTGGTCTGGAAGGTAGGAAAAACATTTTTAATTCACAGTTCCAGTAGTATGCTTTGGGAAATGATTGTCAGTAACATTACATGTATGAAAATTGAATATATTAAGCTCACACATGCAAAATGGATGAAATGGTCCTTTAACAACTATAAAAAATCACAGCAGTTCATTCTCAGCATAATGGAATACAGCATCTTAATGACTCTCAGTAGGCAAGATATTCATTACTGCCATCTTCTAGCTGAAATAACTAGCAGCAATGATGGCCACAACAAATGATATCACAGCGGGTATGAGCTGAAAATATTATGGTGTGAGTAAGAAGGAGTTCCAGGAAACAGGCCTGACTTCATTTTCATAAACAATGTCGGACCTGGAATTTTTCAGATTCCAAGTCTTCTCCTTCCTTCCTTTCTGTTTATTGTCTGGCTGTTGGTGACAAATCTCTGCCTTGTCGTGTTTTGACATCAACCAGACGTAGATATAAGGAGAGGAGAAGAAGAGTCACAGCAGTGTCTTTAGTAAATTTGTTTAATAAATGTGTAAGTGTAAACTAATCCAGTACTATTAAGCATGTATCCCCCCACTAGCATCATATTCTAAAAATGGAAGACGATGTCCACCTGACGTCAAGTTTCTGTCAGCATTATCTTTAAAGAGGACATATTTTCTTTTTTTTTTTTTNAAACAGTAGGAAGTACGGGATGTGTTGGACTTTGTCAAAGATTCATGTAAGAAATGTAGTAAGATGAATCCATTAAGTCCTGAAATCTTTATTTCTGATTGGTCCTTTACTTCTATAACATGTTGACATCAGCATGTAATGCATTTGAGTTTACTTGCCAACAAAAGACACACCCACAGAGTACGAGACTAGTTTGGCCAGCATCCATGTTTCACAGTTTATGGTGTTGCCAGCTCAGTCTTGACTCAGCTGATCAATCAGAACAGATTTGATAGTAGCTAAAGCAGTCAGTGTGCACAGTAGTGCTGCAACAAAGAACACCAGAAGCCGATGTTTTTTTTTAACATTACAACATTGCTAAGATTTCAAAATAGGCCTGTAAGTGAAATAAGAACCTGGAAATCTGTATAATATGTCCCGTTTAATTTCCACAAGTTAGTTTTTGTGGACATGCATCAGCCTGGTGGCTGCAGGTGTTTCTGGAAAACATAGCCTGTCGTGAAAATGACTCATGGATCGGACATCTCGGCTCTTTTTGGCTCACAGATGGCACTTTTTATCGCTGGTTAGCAGTGGATGTGAAGCTAAATTTAGCGTCTGGCTTCCTGTTGAGGGTAAATTAATGATTCCATTATCAACGATGACGGCAGAGTGAGGAAGAGTGATACCAACCAGCTCTCTTGGTGAATTTTTTGGAATAGTACCCTTAAAAAGAAAAATGTACATGCAAAGTAAATATTATTATTATTCTGTGTTTTGCCAAGATGACTTCAATTTTCTGTATTGTTTTTTTTTTTTTAAGATGATACTGAAATAAGGGAAAACAAGGCAAAAAGATGTTAATCATCCTACAATCCTTTACTATTCATAAAGTACTGACCTTTCACATGTCATTACGTTACGTATGGGGTGATATACTACTCACCAGAATATTACATGAGTCTATGGTGGTTGGTCGTATGGTAGAACTACCCCGTTTGCTGGCTGATGAGCTCATAACCTCTCCAACTAAATACATTTGCTTTCCATTCTCTCCATCTCTGGGAACTAGTGCTGAGATCTTGGGGAATATGTTGTATAGGCTGCTTGAAAACATACCTTCAGACCCCTAAAGTGAATAAATACGGAAAGAATGTTAATCCAAGCGTGAGCTAATCACACTTTTAAATCTCTCAGCTGAAGGCTTTCAGCAATCACACTTCAGAGGCTTTATGATTTATAAGCCAAATCGCAAAAGTGTGCTACAAACGTGATTATGGAGCATAATTAGATACACACATCGTGATGTGTGTGTTTATTTTGGAAGCTGGGTTTCTGCTTTAATGGAGGCTCTGGATGATATAAACCTCATGCCTCTGTTTTTCAGGACCGGGCTCGAATGTACGACAGTCTGAACATGCACTCCTTGGAAAGCTCTCTGATTGACATCATGCGAGCAGAGCAGGATCCGATGAAGGGTAAGATACTCTTTCCCTCGCCGTCTACATTTAGAGGTTAGAGGGAGGTTAGCGTGTTCCGGCCGAGCGCGTTGCGACATACGGGGAGGAAGCCTGACATTGTGCACTGACTCAGGACAGAGAAGTGACAGGCCCATTTGCTTCCTGAGCTGTGTTGTTTTTCCACAGACCGGCTTATTTTCTCCCTGCTGGGTGCGTAATACTTCTGCCGCCTGCTGCACGCTTCCATGACCTTCCAGCTCTGATCCCTTTGCTACTTAACCTGGGCGACACAGAGTAAAGCACACAGGACAGCCAGGACACTTTGCTGTGCTGCCAACATGTTATTTACACAATTTACATTTTATTTACGCCCGGCAATAAGCGACGCATAAAACTACGGAACCCCTAAGGGGACGTGGGAGTGATAAAATAATCTGTGGAAGGGGAAAAAAAAATAGTGAGACCTTTTGCATTATCTCGCAAATGTTTTTGTGTTATAATGCAAATATTTTGCGAGATCTTGCAAAAGTATTGCAAGATAATGCAAAACTTGACCCTTCATTGAGCAGAAGTGCGACAGTATATTCAGGTCACTCTAATGCACTGTTGCTAGGCAACAATGGAGCGTCTCGTCGAGTTTTACTTTGAGCTTGGACTAAAATATAAAGACATTCAGTTGGTGCTTGGGTCTAGGCCACTTGGGTTATCTCCAAAAGTTTTACATTATCTCACAAAAAGTTTTTATCTCCCAAATGTTTTGCGTTATCTCACAAAAGTTTTGCGTTATCTCCCAAAAGTTTTTAGTTATCTCCCAAATGTTTTGCGTTATCTCGCAAAAGTTTTGCATTATCTCCCAAAAGTTTTTAGTTATCTCCCAAACGTTTTGCATTATCTCACAAAAGTTTTACGTCATCTCACAAAAGTTTTGCATCATCTCGCAAAAGTTTTGTGTTATCTCAAAAAAGTTTTGTGTTATCTCCCAAAAATATTGCATTATCTCACAAAAGTTTTTGTTATCTCCCAAACGTTTTTGCGTTATCTCCCAAAAGTTTTGCGTCATCTCGCAAAAGTTTTACATTATCTCGCAAAAACTTTTGCGTTATCTCCCAAAAGTTTTGTGCGTTATCTTCCAAGAGTTTTGCGTTCTCTCCCAAAAATATTGTGTTATCCCCAAAAGTTTTGCTTTATCTCCCAAATGTTTTGCGTTATTTTCCAAGAGTTTTGCATTAACTCCCAAAAGTTTGTGTTACCTCCCAAAAGTTTGCGTTATCTCAGAAAAGTTTTGTTATATCCCAAAAGTATTGCGTTATCTTGCAAAAATTTTGTGTTATCTCCCAAAAGTATTGCATTATCTTGCAAAAGTTTTGTGTTATCTCCCAAAAGTATTGCTTTATCTTGCAAAAATTTTGTGTTATCTCCCAAAAGTATTGCATTATCTTGCAAAAATTTTGTGTTATCTCCCAAAAGTATTGCGTTATCTTCCAAGAGTTTTGCATTAACTCCCAAAAGTTTGTGTTACCTCCCAAAAGTTTGCGTTACCTCCCAAAAGTTTGCGTTATCTCAGAAAAGTTTTGTTATATCCCAAAAGTATTGCGTTATCTTGCAAAAATTTTGTGTTATCTCCCAAAAGTATTGCATTATCTTGCAAAAATTTTGTGTTATCTCCCAAAAGTATTGCGTTATCTTCCAAGAGTTTTGCATTAACTCCCAAAAGTTTGTGTTACCTCCCAAAAGTTTGCGTTACCTCCCAAAAGTTTGCGTTATCTCAGAAAAGTTTTGTTATATCCCAAAAGTATTGCGTTATCTTGCAAAAATTTTGTGTTATCTCCCAAAAGTATTGCATTATCTTGCAAAAGTTTTGTGTTATCTCCCAAAAGTATTGCATTATCTTGCAAAAGTTTTGTGTTATCTCCCAAAAGTATTGCATTATCTTGCAAAAGTTTTGCATCATCTCGCAAAAAATTTTGTGTTGTTTCGCAAAAGGACTAATTTTTTTTCCTTCCTGATATTTTTTTATGCCTTCCATGTCCTTTTAGGGTCTCCATATAAAACACATACAATGCACACGGCTTAGGATTTTATAGTTAAAGGTGTAGGATTAAGCCTGGATTTCTTATTGTATTGTTCCTCACAGCCTGGCAGCCGCAGGCAGAAAGTGTAGGGTGACGCTGGCAGGCTGGCTCGCCCTGCTGGGCTCAGCTGCTGGACATCAGAGGAGAAGTGTCAAATAACTGCGCCGTTCTTACTGTCCTCTCCCACAGACTGTTTGGAACTCATTTACAAACTCATCCTCTGCTACATTTGGGTTGCTTTTGAGGTTATCACTTTCACATTATAATATGACCTAGATCGTTATTAAATTGTTATTTATATGCGTTATGTTGTTGTGCATTATTTGTGAAGGATGCTGTGCATAAAATAAAGGCCGCTTTTAAAATTTTAGTGCAGGTTTTCCTCGTTATTTGTGTGAATTATGGCCCTGCTAAAATTGGGAGCAGGACCTGTCCTCCTTTCTTGGTCGAGTTTCTTGTTTTTTTCCTGCAGGAGCAGATGGAGAGGACATGGGCCAGTGTGCACAGCAGAGTGAGAGAGGGATCTAGACTAATTTTAGACGTGATCACACTTTCACACACTGTGTATGACAGCCAAGAGAGGAGACTAGAGGGAAGGAGGGCTCGTAAGGGTGGGCTCTGCCATTTATAGCATTGCCATGGCTAACGCACCAGTGGATTCTGGCTAGCAGCTCACAGCAACTTGTACCTTCAACATTCTTAAAACGCATGTGTCATTTTTAATAGAGTTATGTATCTTGGAGAAGTGTTGTTTTACATTTTAAATTGTAGGCATAATTGTAGGTTTTACAAAAGAGGACTTAAACATGACAGACAGTAACAACAAACATAAACTCTGTGATTCTTTTATTAGAGCTGAAAATGCAGTTATTGGTTTTGCCTGAAGACTGCAGTAATGTTGTGTTATTGGTGCTGATGGCAAAAGCTGTGCAGTGTTACATTCTGCTAAGTTACTTGTGGGTTTTTTTTNGGTTTTTTTTTTTTTTTTTCATAATATTAGCTCACGGTATCTTTGGGGATAAAGAAAGATTTTGTTCTTCTACGTGCCAAGCTTAGCGCTCGCTGTAGTCATGTGACAAGGCTACCGCAGAACACACACACATACACAATCAGGGACAGAGGTTAAATGTGTGTTTTCTGTATGTGTAAGCACACGTGTGTGTGTGTGTGTGTGTGTGTGTGTGTGTGTGTGTGTGTGCGCGCGCCCCATATATCTGCATTGGCCTCACCCTGTCCTCTCCATCTGCTCTGTGTATCCTCCATATGTGTGTGTGTGTGTGTGTGTGTGTGTGTGTGTGTGTGCGTGTATGTGTGTCTGTTTCTCATGTCAGGCCGTGTGGGATGCCCTAACCCTGGGGCTGACGGCCTACTCATGCTCAATGGTAATTATCTCTTAGCACCATTTCCCTCAGTGTGTTTCACGATGCGTTCGCTGTTATTCATTAGACTCGTTAAACACCCTCAGCAGCTTCACCTGTGCAACAGTGTCACAGGAGATTTGGTGTATGAGGAAAGCATCTGTCACCATTTGTTAATCTGTCTGTACATCTGTATATTCTTCATTCACCAAATTTAAAGGACCATAGTCGTGATTTTGCATATTTGAGTCTATCAAATACAACCCGCATGCACAATACACTACTGCCAACTATTTCCCAAAACACACTGCTGGTGCTGTAAATATTACAATTGTTTTTCCTACCTTCCAGACTGGTTTCAGTTCATCCTGGCACACTGTAACAATCAGATTATAGAGACTTGAAACAAGCTTGAGATAAATAATCCATCACAGCAAACATGACGCTATTACATTTTTTGTCAAAGTAAGTTTCTTAACCGGTCCAACACGGAGCTGCATGGAAGAAAATGTGTGTCTCCGCCAGGAAATATAGTTCCAGGAGAAGACTATTACCTAGAAATTAACAACGACAACTACATTCGGACATATGTGTTAACAAGAGAAACACTGAATTTGATTTTGAAAGGTTTGGAGATTTGGCAAAATAACACACCAAAAAATACAGTTTTATATTTTGGAAAATGGTTGTCAGTAACATAACTTGTATGCAGATAGTATTTATCGAGCATAAACATGCAAAATCACTGGTATGGTCCTTTAAACCCAAGCCATGTATAAATTGTCCTGAAAAACATTTTATGTTTTGTAATGCTGCTCACATGATCAGTTGGAGCATTTCCAGCATTAAAAGTCGCATGATATGTTGGAACGCGCCACACGCTGGACTTTGTTACGTCCATTCTTCAAGTTAAAGATTGTTTGCAAGCATTAAGATTAATTAGCTTTAATCCGAAGACAGATTAAAATGAATGTGGGTCAGATAGCATTTGCAAATATATCTAAAATGTGTTTTTTTTTATGTTAAATGGTGTTTCCCATTCATTTGTGTCCTCTGTGGAGATGTTAGTTTTTGTGTTAAAGGGGGACTCCAAAGATTTGACACGTCATATTCAGTTTATTGTTCATGGATGGGGAGCAGAATTCAGCATGTGAGAACATTTGTTGAGTTCCAGGCTTTGGTAGCTGTAGAGGACACAGTGAAAAGTCTGGGAAACATTTAAGGCCTCAGTATGCTTCATCCACAGTGCGTGCTGGATAGTCAGAAACCCCCGTCTCCTCTGTCAAATTTTTAACCTCACCCATTTTTAAGTCCAACAATCTGACAGATATGTTCCTTCCTTCACTGAGCTCCGAGGAGAGAAGTTAAAAGCCCCAGTCTGTAATCATGTGGGGATTACAAAAATATACAGAAGACACAGAATTCCTGTTAACAAATGTGCCCCCCTCCCTTCTCTTAAAGTGATATCTAGTCATATATCCCTGTTTATATGATTATGCAGGTAGAGATTACAAAGACAAACACAAACAACAGGCTTCACACCTTCCAGTGCAGCCATTGTCAGACAGTATTAGCATGGTTGTTGCAGCCTCCAAACAAGTGAGAAGGGACAGGTCGTATAAACTACACAGTCGCCTTTACTTCATGATAGTAATGAAGATTATTTTACTTTATAAACTTCAGGACAAACAGGAGTCTAAAGAGCCTACAGGAAGTAACCCTTGTGATGTAATAGAGGTCATTTACCCTGATTTACCACAGCGCCTCTACAGCCAGAAAAACCTTTATACAGTTGTTTTCACATGCTAGTGCTCCCCATGTAAACTCCATCTGATGTGTAAAATTGACGGAGTCCTCCTTTAACAGCTTTAAGCTCAAACATGTTGAGAAGTGATGTCTCTGACAGAGCACATCCTGGGATTTTCGTTGATGTGGGAATGGACCGTGACAAATTCCTGTGTGGCAAAAATGGTTTATATTTGCATCGGCGCATTTTATTAAAAGAAGATAGTCAAGTGATTTTGGATAAAATTGTTTGTTTTGTCAGTTTAATTTGCTGATTTTTGCAACCGTACATTTAGTAAATTTAGTAGTTTTAGTAGTTTGTAGTAGTAGTAGTTAGTAGTTCAGCAGAGAGCAATTAAATGATTTTATTCAGCTGCAAAATCTGTTTTTATGTGTATCTGTAGAAGATGCCAGCACTTTTTGGGTTTATTTCACCTGTTTTTGGAATAACTTCCTCTGTGCAAAGATTTAGGTTTAGGAAAATTTTGATGAAAATTTAGGCTTTTAATATAAATATTATACAAAGTAACACAGAAAATATTTGTCTTTTTTTTTAACTTAATCCCAAAAACATAGGTTATGTTGGAAAGATAATACTGTACATTATAACCATTTTTCCCTTGTGTCAGGAGAATAACTATTTTTATTTTGTCTAGAAGGTTAAAGTTCAGCCGCTGGTCTGAAAAAAAAAATAGGTTGAAAATGTTTCATCCGAGAGGTTTCTTCATTTCTGAGGCTATTTCATGTGTTTACCAGCCAATTCAGAGCACTTCTCTGTGACTGACGACTTAATCGACTTTGACTGAATTGGTTAACATACAAAGGTCAAGAGAAAATTCTGGAGATTAAAGCCTGTAAAGATTACATATATCGCCTGAGAAATGTCCGCAACGCTGAAACTTGCACTCTGTACTTTCCTACATGCAGCCAGGAGCTTTGGGAGACGTCGAGGTAAACTCAGCTTTCTACAACATGTCTGTTTTCTTGTGGCTTCGTCTTGTGCGGCATGCTTTTAGCGCTTGAATGGATATCAAACTGAGGCCTGAAGTCTGGATGCACACACATTCATGGGGTTTTTAATGGAAATATTCCTTTAAATTCACCCAATAATTTGGTATAGGCAATTAAAAAAAAAAAAAAAAAAATTGTGCATTTTAAATGGACTATCCACGTGAATGATTTCAGGTTTAGTCAAGTTTAGGTGAACCATTCTGTGCTTCTGCTGTTTTGTTCATGGCTTTGTTCCAAGCAGCTTACCTGCCTACACCTGCTTTACCTGCCACGCTGCTCAGAGTGGAGCACACCTGCTCTGCTAACAGCCAAACACTCAAATTATGGCAAAATTTTCTTCCAAATATATAAAAACTACTTTCCTTTCAGGATCAATGAACTTTATCCTATTTATGTTCTGGCCACACGATCACTTTGCCTTTTTTTTTTCCTTTAAGCGTTCAGTAAGCTGTCTTTTGTGCTTAATAAGTGTGTGTTGGTTTTTAATGAATGTGTAAATGAACAAATGGTTGTAGTTTCATGGAAAAGAAAAAAATA
The DNA here is from genome assembly GCA_014773175.1 of Lucifuga dentata. Classification (NCBI taxonomy): domain Eukaryota; kingdom Metazoa; phylum Chordata; class Actinopteri; order Ophidiiformes; family Bythitidae; genus Lucifuga; species Lucifuga dentata. The sequence goes on from VXCM01003924.1 coordinate 41,591, forward strand.
TCTCATTATGCCGGCTGCTTCGAAATAAATGAACCAAGGGCTGTTTGGAGAAAGGATCAGGGAGAAATATTACCATAATTTGTAATGGTAAATTACACATGCTAACATGTCCCACCTGTAAAACCTAAATTTGATGTAATCTTCCTTTAAGCCAGTGCTTCATCTCACAGCCGCTGAATGTAAATAAACCTGCCATAAAAGTGGACATGTCATTATATAAACAGCCTAGAGAATATTTTAACCCTGTCATAAAATTCCATACTGAGAGCCAAGAGGACTGGATGTGGATTTTTGGAATATTTAATATCGTTTCTGGCACTTACCTGCCTCTCTCCTCCTCCAGGTCGCTCCTCCCTCTTTCCTATTGACGACAATCTCCTTGACGACGGCCATGGCAACCAGGGTGTCCCAGGAGTGCTCGGGTCCCCCAACTGTTACCCCCACCAAAACGGGGAGCGCATTGAGCGCTTCTCCCGTAAGGTGTTTGTGGGAGGTTTGCCTNCCCCCACCAAAACGGGGAGCGCATTGAGCGCTTCTCCCGTAAGGTGTTTGTGGGAGGTTTGCCTCCTGACATAGACGAAGGTGAGAAGACGGGCTTTTATCACGGCATTGTACAACTCTATTGTATTCGTGTCCTTCAGCCTCCTCTCTCTCTCTCTCTCTCCACCTGTTTAATGGTTCCATTTTCTCACCTTTCATCAGATGAAATAACCTCAAGCTTCCGCCGCTTTGGTCACCTGGTGGTGGACTGGCCACACAAAGCGGAAAGCAAATCCTACTTTCCACCTAAAGGTATCTGCCAGCCTCCATATTAACCCTCAAGAGTCTGAACTCACCTTTGACACATTTTTAGCTGTTTTTTTCCTTTTATTTTCTAGAATATTCTAGAATCAAAAAGAAAATTGACTACATCTCATAATTTTACTTTAGATATCTTTTTCCCCAAAATTCTTTTAGATTGGACATTTTTTTCTAGAATGAAGAACTTTCTTGAAAAAATTAATTTAAAGGACCGTACCATCCATTTTGCATGTTTGAGCCTAATATATTCAATAAAGTTACTGACAACCATTTCCAAAAGATAAAACCATATTTCAGCTTTCCTGATATTTTGCAAAATTTCTTAATCTTTCAATATCAAATATTCAAGCGATACACCCACCTTAAAAATCCATGTTTCTCCTGCTAATAGNTTTCAATATCAAATATTCAAGCGATACACCCACCTTAAAAATCCATGTTTCTCCTGCTAATAGTTAAGTAAAATTTAGAAGTCATGGTCGTTAAAATTTTTTGATGAATGCAGGTCTTCTTTTGGGACTATATTCCCCGGTGGAGGCATACATTCACTCCACGATTTTTATTGNATGCAGGTCTTCTTTTGGGACTATATTCCCCGGTGGAGGCATACATTCACTCCACGATTTTTATTGCGCTAAACGCTAAAATTATGCAACTTCAAAAAACAACGTGAATACATATCTTGTTGGTGATGATGGATTACCTATCCCAAGTACGTTTCAAGTATCAACAAGTTGATTTTAATAGCAGAATGAACTGAAACCAATGGTGGAATGGAAGGTAGGAAAAACATTTTTAATTCACCGTTCCAGTAGTATGCTTTGGGAAATGATTGTCAGTAATGTTATGTGTGTGAAAATTGAATATATTAGGCTCAAGCATGCAAAATGGATGGTATGGTCCTTTAAGACTCCAGAGGGTTAAACACACACACATGTATGGCTAATTTAACCTATTATGTTTGGTGCTATGACTTTCATGTAAACACTGAAGCTGTGCATCTTTGTATGTGTGTGTGTGTGTGTGTGTGTGTGTGTGTGTGTGTGTGTGTGTGTGTGTGTGTCTCCTAGGATACGCCTTCCTGTTGTTCCAGGAGGAGAGCTCAGTGCAGGCTTTGATTGAAGCCTGCATGGAGGAGGACGGGAAGCTTTACCTGTGTGTCTCCAGTCCCACCATAAAGGACAAACCTGTGAGTTAAAGGGGAGCACGCTTGTGTTAAAGTGACACGGCTGGATGTTTGTAGTTAAGGAGAGACTCAATTTAAACTAATTTTTGGTTTTGACTCCAGGTGCAGATTCGCCCTTGGAACCTAAGCGACAGCGATTTTGTGATGGACGGCTCTCAGCCGCTCGATCCACGCAAGACGATCTTTGTGGGAGGTGTTCCACGTCCACTGAGAGCAAGTAATGACCTCCGCGTTTTTATCCTTGGTTATCTCAGCTGTGTTTTCTGATTAGGATGTTCTATCTGTACGTAGATTCAGATGTTCTCATGTGATCACAGGCAGGTACATGTTGCAGGAGATAATCCAAAAATCCCATCCACAACAATCTGCCACAGCAGCCTGACAGCCCCTCCCCCACTCTGTCACACCTCCCTTTGTGTAACTTCCTCCAGTCCTCCCAGGCCTATTTTTATTCTTTTACTCACTGAAATGCATTCTTCCGCCTTCTTCTCTGTTTTACTAGTTGAGCTGGCCATGATTATGGACCGTCTCTACGGCGGCGTCTGCTACGCAGGAATCGACACTGATCCAGAGCTCAAGTACCCCAAGGGGGCGGGGCGAGTGGCCTTTTCCAACCAACAGAGTTACATCGCTGCCATCAGCGCACGATTCGTCCAGCTGCAGCACGGAGACATTGACAAGCGGGTACACACACGCACACACACACAGACACGCCCCCTTCATTATCAATACAGAAACATTGTCTGTATTTTCTGAATGTGTGTGTGTGACTCAGTCATCATTAGGATGTGTCACACAATATGAGTGCATTTCTTTGTGTGTGTGTGTGTGTGCCTTCAGGATCCCAGCTTGTTGCCATGGTGAGCAAAAGCTTATTAGGACTGATTGAATTAGCTTCCTTCCCAGTGGCTGCTGCTAGAAACGGAGCCCTTTCACGAAAATATTCCCCTTTTTACCCGCTGCTGTCTCGCCGCATTTATTCCGAGCGCTTCTCTGATATGTGTGGCTGCAGGTAGAGGTGAAGCCCTACGTCCTGGATGACCAGCTGTGCGATGAGTGCCAGGGTGCGCGCTGCGGAGGGAAATTCGCTCCCTTTTTCTGTGCTAACGTCACCTGCCTGCAGTACTACTGTGAATTCTGCTGGGCCAACATCCACTCCAGAGCCGGACGAGAGTTTCACAAGCCGCTGGTCAAAGAAGGCGCCGACCGCCCGCGCCAGATCCACTTCCGCTGGAACTAGAGACGCACGGCCACGGCGACACGGTCAGAGGGAAGGGAAACGAAACACTGGCTAACAAGAAATAGAGCGTCGCTCTGCCTCTCCTGCTCTCCTAAACTATCAGTATAATCGAGTACGTAACACTAAACAGTATATGCTATACATTATCTATATATCTTTTGTAGCAGCCAAAACACCACAAGCCTCAGTTTTTCACCAAAACCCCCCTCACATCTCAGGCTCTGACAACTCTACAACTCTTTTGTGGTACTTTCATCTTTTCTAAGAGGAGATTTAAAAAAAGAGATTGATTTTTGTAGGTTTTTTTATCGTTATTATTTTTGTATGTGAGATTAAAAGTAGATACGGGAATGTTTTTTGCATGGGGGCAGCTTGTCTGTCTGTTTGTCTGCTGCTAGCCACTCCACAGTGCGTGTCGTGCACACTTGTTTCTGGGAAAACCTTGATTCTGTAATCTTGACACTCCACCCCAGTTTATTAACCAAAGGTAGAAAAAAATAATAGGAAGCATAAAATTGATACATTTCTGCCACAAAACAAACTCTTATTTTCTAATATTGCCATGGGCTCTTTCTTCTTGTTAGGGAGTTTATTATTTTAAAAAAAAGAAAAAGCTGATAGGGTTATTTCTGCACTCATACTGACCCATAGAGTGATACCTCAAAATACAAAATCTGGTTCCTTTTAACTGTATTCAACAATAACATTTATACTTACGAGCTTTTACGAGCTTTGCTGCTATATATACAGTACATATATATATGATTAGATGTGTAGGTGTTATATTTAATGCCATTTATAAACCAGAATCATGTAAAAATTAAATGCAGTATGCACTCAACCACTTATGCCCGCCCCCCCCCCCCNCCCCCCCATGGCCGTGGGAAAAGTCAAAGTGCATGTTACGTCATTAGGCTTAGCTACACAAACTGCATGCAGGATAGATGTGAAAAAAAAAACCACAATCTCCCCCAAAAAAAACAAACCACTGAAATTGTAAAATAAAGACAAGACGTAAAATTCTACGGTGGATAAGCATGACCAACTATAACAGATGCCTAAGAGGGAAAAAAAATCAAAGATAAACCTAAATAAGTAAAAGAAAAAAACATATGTAAACTTGCATGCGTTGGTGTTTATCTGTTGTTTGATCCGTTTACATACTTACGATACAAAAAAAAAAAAAAANAAAAAAAAAAAAAAAAGCGATATTGGTTCTACTGTAGACTTAGTGGACACCATCATTTCGTGACGTGGTGGCTCGTGCTGTTGAGAAGCAGAGTGGCGTTGGGTGGTTTGTGTTTGTGTCGTCCCTGTGCCGTGTGACTCTTCTTAGTGTAGACTGAGGCTCTAGTTTAGTTACATAAAGGAGAATTAAACATCAAACGTACTCTGCCTTCGCCCTTCCTGTCCTGTATCTTAGTACGGTCGGATTTCAGATTTAGCGTCGCCCCGAAGAGACCGAATGCAAACGAAAGGCCTGATCTGCTTGATTGGTGTGAATCGACCCGTGTCGACCAATTAGCATCACTCAGTAAGTTTACACGCATGTTAAAATTTCTGTTCTAATCTGATTAAGGTTATAAGTCGATTTTTTTGTATCTTTTTGTAAATATAATCAGATTGTAAGTGGTGTAAATTTGCATTGGTTTACTCAGAGTAGCAGGCCTAAATCTGTGATTGTAAATCGATTTATTCAAGCATGTAAATGCTCCATCATCGTACAACTGGTGCAAGCTTTCTGTCACTACATTTCCTCACTGAGTGTGCTTCCGCTTGTAAGCCAATTACGCAACATTCAGTGAACAACAAAATACGGTGTAAACCTGTTAATTCCAGCCACATATACGGTTTGCTCCACATAATTATTTGCTGCAGCATGTAAATATGAGAATGAGTCATCTACATGCTTGAGTAAATCGATTTACAGTCATAACATGTTCCACAGTTTTTAGACATTTTCGGCCGATAACATTTAAACCGCAAGTCATACATTCAAAATTCTTTTTTCCCTGGACTCCTTGGATTGACACGCATCAAGCCATTTAGGCCACGCCCACTTCTCCCTTAGTACATTTTCAGCCATTTTGAATTTTACCAGAATGTGAAACAGTTTTCATTCTTCATAATCAATTAATACATTAATACAAAGGAAAATTTTATACATTTTGGCTTTTCTTTTCTGTTTGGCAATACTTTGGCATGTTGCAATCACAGGCACATTTCCTACAGGAAATGCTTTCCTAGTTTTGATCTATTGCTCAGAGTACACAACCGTCGATTTATGCTGATTTAAATCTGGAGTTTGTGTTATGTTAGAAAAAAATCAACGTATTCCCTTAAACAGAGTAAAGTCTAAGATTTTAACGTGCATGTAAACACACCGAGTGTTGTTAGGCAGAGTTTTATATGAATAGAACACGTTTCCTTATTGACGGTTTTCATCCTGTTTCTGGAAGATGACGTTCCGCTCTTCAACACATAATCCTGATGAGGATGAGGACGCCTGGTCTCTAAGCGTGCTAAAGACGAAAACTCTGTGTGTGTTTGATTTGGACGGTGACCTTTGAAACGTGTCACCCAGGATCTATTTAGGGACAATCTTTCTGTGAGGATGACGCTGGTGGTCCAGCCATCCGTTTGGTACTGTACAAGTGTGTATCTCTGCAGTGTAGCTCCGGCGTTGTCGTGGTTTTGTGTTCCATGCCCTGGTGTGTGTGTGTGTGTGTGTGTGTGTGTGTGTGTGTGTGCACTCCTCGGTATCGATGTTCAGGTGTCAGGTGGATACTGTTACAAACCTTAATGGAAGTGAGACTTTCATTTTATCTGGGTCATATAAATTAATTTGTTACCCACCACTGGTCCTTTAATATCCCAAATTATTTTTTTATAATATATTATGCACTACTTTTGTATATCCCCACTCTTTTTTTTTTTTTTTNCAGATGATTTATTGACTTTTTAGTTTTTTGTTTTTTTTTTGTGATTGCTTATTTAATATGTAGCGTGGAGCCGTGGTCTTAATTTATCTGTGTTCTGTAGAGCAGGAAACCAATATTTTCTAATATACTGTAAGGTGGGTCTGGATGTTGTGAGGGCTGGGAGTCAAAAAGCGCCGCAGGGGTTCTCGACTGTACAACCCTGACGAGCGGATGAAAGTTAGCGTATGATGTCATAGCTCCCGCCATCCCCGTGGTTCTAGTTCTCATGTCGTCCGACGCGAACGTGTTTGAATATCGTCACCTGTAACACTTGACTCGTGCTGTTTCGTGAGGTTCTATTTTCTACGTTGAACACTGTTACTTTGTTCTGTACGTGTCTTTGTTTTTTTTGTAAAAATCACATTTATTTCACTATTTTTGTAGACAAAAAAAACTATTTGATTTTGATTGTATTTTTCTATTTAAATAGGACTATTATACAATTTATTTCCCCGCCCCTCCCCCTCCAATCTTGATTATTTCCAAAAACAAAGTTCAGAATCATGTCATTAGCAACAGCATCAAAGTTTTTGATATACAATTAGATTGATCCTTATTTTCGTACGCATTACACGTATAATTTGAAGGAAGGAAACATGAAGGTTTTATTATATTCATGGAAGACACTTGAGATTCTCCCGTTGCATCGAGGCCCAGCTGCCTGTCCTCGTAGATGCTCTGAAACTTGAATATAACACATTTTGAAAGGCTGACTAACCTCGAATCTGTGTTGTGATGTGCAATACTGTTTCTAATGTTTGTATAAAAGTAAGAATTACAGTGTAAACCTTTTTAATGCAGATTTATTTTTTTCATTGCATATTTTGCAGATTTCTGATCCACAGTGTCATTTTTTACTGTCAGAAAAATAAACCCCGTTTTTTCATTGCAACTATTTTTAAATCCAGATATCTTTGTACTGATGTAAATGATTGTAGTTATTTTGGATAGTGTTTTGCTAACAAAAGGAGAGACTTTTTCATGCATATTTCTATTTCATTTCATCTTGTTTTATCCCACATTTTTATTTCCTTTAATAGTAGCAGACTTCTTGGAATAATTTTTCATATTAAATGTCATTGGTATTATTTTGTATTTTTATGTGGAAATACACTATATATAATTTTAAGATGCTAATAGCTAATATATTATTTTGAGTTTAATTATTTTTAAAGCTGAATATTTGTAATTTTATTGTTAAAGTGACTAATTTCTAAATCAGAGTTTGTGTATAGATTCACAAAAGTGGTTTATGAGGTGTTTGGATTGTAATTATTACTGAATGGTTCTTTGATATGCAAATGAATATCATGTTTATTTTTATTTTTGTTGGTTTTGTATTTTAATGGGGTGTTGATTACGATGTTTTTTTTTTTTTTT